>DWPT01000847.1:0-21325 GCA_018251895.1 Agathymus mariae mariae
AGACAGTCTGTACGGATATACGATCGTAGATAATTTAATTTCCTCCGAAAGGAGTTTTTTTGGTCACTAATCTAGAGTGAAAAAAGACATTAATATTTTGGATATTCTCTTAATCCAGTTATGAAATTATAGATGATATACTAATAAATTAAAATTCACTCGTTCGCTTTCAAAAATACATGAACACATTTATTTGAAAACCCGAACTGTGATATTTGCTTCATTAAAACTATTCAATGAATTATTTTGATAGCAAACTGCCAGGTGCAGCAAATATAATATGCACTAAAACATTCCATTCTACTAACTTGATATTGATAGTGATCTGTTTCAATTGGCCACGCATATAATATTGAAATACTTTGTGTAAAATTCCAGTAATTGTATGTCGCAAAGTTCTCTACCTCGAACGAACTGCCATAACCGAGTGCTATTTAAAGTTTGTATTTTATATTATATCGCACGAACTTAATCTAAATTTTGACAATATTCCAATTGACTTTTAAAACTACTTTAATTTTAAGGGTTCGCGGACAATGACAAAATCTAATATAGTTCTATATATCAACAAACATGACCCAAAATTGGCTAAATATGGCTGGCTGAAAGACACGGAGCTATTTAAAGAAGCGTCCATGAATTTTGCTTCATCTGTATCTAATTGGCAAAAACAAACCGGTGTGTCTATAGTTTGTCATAAAAGTTTACGTTAAGATCCGGCAGGGGATGCCTTTGACCACGCCCTGGGTGATCGTTCACATTAGAAAAAAAGAAGAAAGAAAGCAAATACATTAATTTACTACTTGTAAAACAACACACGCAAGTAAACAATTTTAAATAGGCTACTTAATTAAACAGTTATCATATAAATCCGCCCTTTAGTCAATCAACTAACAAAGACAATTCTACCAGTATTAAACAAAATAAATAATCAAAACAAGGTTTTCAAAGGGGGTTGTTTGAAACATTTTGCTCAAACATGGAAACTCATATCATCTCATATATAAATTTTAAAAGTGATAAAATCTTCAGAAAGTCTAATTGTAAAGATATTATTTAAAAAAAATGTGAAGATTAACTTATATTTAATTTTTTTACTTTGTACAGTCTATTGAATGTTTTGAATGATATTGTTTCTAACGATTTATATATATATATATAGAATCTTTATATTGTTACATTGAGTTAATATATATAAATGTAATATATGTTATAATATATATTATTTAACTTTATATTTGTAGAAACGAATAAAGCCAATACTATATACGTTTAAATTTTTTTATGTGATATGATGTTTACAGAATTTTGCTAGCAATAGTAATACTGAATGTTTAATTTCATATATTCATGTAACAGTTACATAAATATAAATGAATATTTTAATGAATGAAGATTCTTTATATAACACACGTATTTTTATTTATTCGCATAGCGTTTCTAGTTACCATCACCAGCAGCTAGCAAACAGTCATTATCAGCCGAAGGAAAGACACGGCGAATTCTATGATAGTGAGTACACCGACCTGCGGTCACCTGGACTGAGTTGAATCGAGTTGAACGAAGTTGTACAGAATTCATCAGACAAATTTGTGCTTTGGTGAATTTCGATACCGGGCGCTATATTAATATATTGCATGGGAGTACTTATTGGTGAGGGGGTACATACGAACACGTAGGTCACTTGTTCATAAATTTATAGTCACTAATAATAAAATGGTCACGAGGCCAAATCTGAATTTAAAATATTTTGTGGAAATTATAAAGTCGGAAGACGTAGGTACATTAGTAACTATAATTTTCATTCCGGCAAATAAATTCGTTCCCGCGGAATATTAAATCAAAGTTAATATTGACATTCTATGAAGGGGCAGTAAATAATATTTTGACTGCTTGGCTCTAGTTATTATGACAAATTAAGCGAAGGCGGGGCGGGAAGGGGAAGGCGAAGCGAAGCGAGGGCGGGTTACTAGTATACTTATAAAGTAACTCTAATTTAATTTACAAATACTCCATTAGGGCCAACGTTGTTTATACAGTTAATGGGACACACAATTAGTATAATTACATCGACTGCGCATGAAGCGATCGGCGGCAGTACTGACTGCCGGGGGCTTCATCACTCATCCCTTGTTTGACTGTATATAGTACCAAATAACAGTAGAGAACCCGCTTTGTTTCGGTACGGTTAAATTGACTGCTGCTCCTTACTACGAGTACGATGCGTTCCAGTACAGTTAAGTATTTCATCGCTCATGTATAACCCCCAGTAGTTTTCTAAATATCTCCCAGTAGTTTTCGTATCTTCATATAAATTAACAAAGGTGAATTAAAAAACGAGGACAATTAGCGACCACACGACACGTCAAATCCATCGTAAAGTAGAGACGTACAAATAATTATACTGTTACCTTCTTTCTTCCGAGTGGACTACAATATGTATATGTAGGAATAATAAACCTAATGCAAAATTTGCATTTTGTGGAAAATAATAAAACTGTGTTTGCATTTTAGAAAGTTTCCAGTAAAATATATCATAACTAACAGAAATGAAAAACTATTTATTTACACGGCCACTATTTTTGTATCAATTTTCAACGCTATACATATGTCAATACTAAACTGTACAATATAACATATGGTCGTTTAGTACGTTCGATTTAAAAATTATTTAATAAAAAGTACTTGTTGGTTCAATATATTTTCATGGGCACGGTACACGATACAAGGACGCTCGCGCTCACGGGCCCGGCGCGGCACTGTCCCGGACCGGATGCCGGTCGAAATTAACAACGGTAACACACGGTACTGACACAAAAAATACTGTACATCAAATTATCTATCCTGAAATGACACTGGAAGACATTATTTCTGTATTTAAAATACAATATATCATTTTCCAAAATTTTATTTATTTATTTAGATAGATACACCATCTACTCATTACTAGACAATCGTTAAAAATGTTACAATAAATACAATTTATACAAGTTTATACAGGTTTAGGTGTATACAACATTCAAGAATTATAGCGGCTTATAATTTACAACACGTAACTTCAGGCTAACTGAATAAAGGAATGAAAAAATAACACGATTATAATATATTTGCACCTTGAAGCAATAAATAATAAAAAAGAAACCTATTGAAGAAGAAACAATTAAGGTGATTGTAGTATACATTTGGTTAAAAATGGTTTCAGTTTATCTGGTCAATAGTTTATCGGATTCTTGAGTGATTGTCACGAAAGCATTCCTATTTTATTATTATCGGCCAAACGATCAGACGAGTCGCACGATAGTTCTCCGTCAAGGACACCCATGCGCATAAGTGGCATCAGGCGCAAGCTTATTGATACTTAGCCGGCCAAAAAAAGGCCCATTCTGATATTCTAAGGAATATTAGTAGATTAGATCCACATACACTATAAGAAGCGGTTACTAACAATAGTTAGGCATAATCTTTAACGGCACACGACGAGGAATTAGTTAAACGTTGGCATCGTTGTATCACAACCACAGTCGTCTGTATACCTACGAGTAGGTACGAGCAGATATCATATTGATATTACATCACGTTTATTAGAACATATCGTGCCACACGATACTGGCACAGTATAAACACGTACAGAGGTAATGTAACTATCTATATTATATAACTATTCTAATTTGTTATTAGTATAGGTATAGCTGTAACGGGGCCGAGTCTATACACTCTAAACATATTCTTTTGAAATTGTTGCCTGTCTGACCACGTTGTGATACGTGTAAAACCAATGCACATATTTAGATGTAAATGACATACTTATTGACTTATATTGTGGGTCATTATCCAGGATATTTTTTTATTCCGAGAAATGGATAGGAAATAAAAGTTAATATGGGCATTCTATTATAATATTAATTGCCTGGCTTCCGGTATTACATAAAAGAAATATGTATCTTATTCATATTACTTTTATTTATTTATTACGAGAAAAACCCATATTTGCAGGTGCTATTTTTAAACGCGAGCAAGTTTGTCATAAGGTCCAAGTAATCCAAGTAGACACTATTCTGAGACATACTTAGACATCTTGGAGAACTCTTAGACATGTAACAATTTGGATATAAAGACTCTTTCTAAATATGTAATAATTTTTTTTTTATAATTAATAAGAATTACAACCTACTTCGCGTATAACAACATTTAAATTTAACAATACCTCTCGAATAATGTATTCTAAATCAGAGAGTCACTCACTACAAACACTGTATACAGCTACAAGCTCAAACACACGTCCGATCTGTACTGTGTCCGTCACAAGACTGACATAGTTCATCATAAGACTCACCGTTTAACAACCACTCCCTCCACCTACTGTCCAATTGACAACTACTTTCCCTACCGGTATACATCTCAACATTGCTTTAAAAGCCTTTCTCTCTAATTTTTTCGGTAAATATTTCCAATTTATCGAAGACTCATTGCAGTGATCAACCATTTCTGTGAGATTATATATATAACTGTGTGGATAACACATGTAATTTTGTCTGTATTTTATTTATATTTTAATAAATAAGTAATACACTCAGTAACTCTCTGTGGGTGTGCTACGCTATGAGCTTAAACTGCAAGTGTATCTGATTGCTATTCGCAAATGATTTGCAGCTCGTGAGTGACTGCTTAGTACAATACAATGCAGTTACAATATACTGGTACGTATCCATATACGTGTATATATATCAGCGTAACAACCCTTTCGTCTATCAGAATCTAGAACATTTATTCTATAAGTGAATATTTTAAGTTGAAACTAGTAAATTACAACCAAAACACATTAATGTTATTTAAGTTAATTAAACATAGTTTATAAAAATAATTTGTTATGTCCGTGTGGGGTCAACTGTTTCTAACTGTTTCATTTTTGTTTTAAATATTGAACCCCTTCTGTTGCAACAGTCTAATCTGTTGTTCTTGGACTGGACACAGTTTCTCACTGCAGTTTATTATGTCTGAAAAATTAGAATACCAATATTGCTTATTGAGAGTACGGGCTGCGAAATATGAGTCAGGGTACGCTCAACAACTTAATAATATAAAGGGGTATCCAAACAGCTGTTTTTCAAGAGAAATATTAAATCAAGCGGCGAGGAATACGTTCATGACACACAACCGTGTGTGTCGCATAACTTGCGTGAACCGTTATCGGGCACGGTGGCAGTTTATCGAGCAAACTGCATCAGCAGTATTGTGTCTCTCCGGAACCCGCATCCATTGTACCGTTAAGTGCTTTGTTCATGAATGGACTGTCCGTGTCGGCGCTATTAATCTCTTAAAACACTTCAGTTTCTCTCTGCTGCGTGCACGGAGGCGATACAATCTACCACGTGATAGTGTTGAGACCGAGTCCATAGCGGTGATTTATAATTGTCATTTAATGAACAGATAAAGCTCTTCTAGCCTGACGGCCCACGTCAGTTCGTGTTAGGCAACTTCGGGCGTGTTATCTAAAGGTAAATGATCACTGTAGCCCAAGGAGATCCGTAACGCCGAGAGAACGTGCCTCCATCACCAGCCGAGGACTCCATATAATTGGTCTGCAGGAACATTGATCGTTCCGTAGTTTACATGTGCAATGAAAAAAGTGTGCATTGTACAGTAACATAATTGTGTAGGTGTTAAATCGAACTTTTCTGAGAACATTTATCACTATACAGATGGAATAAATTCCCAGGTAGCTCATATCTCTAAGCAATTCCAGCCACTGTAAACAGTCTTTGATTGAAAAAAAAATCAATGTGCGCGCCTCTGGATATGGTACCTATCTGAGACAACGATCTCAACAATGGGAGTAGTACCTACTCCTTGTACGATCAAACTTGCGTTTTATACAGTAGCGTCCTTTGCACTGATACAGAGTACTACTTACCAGTTTCTTTGGGGCTCATTTGACTCTACTCACTAAAATCTTATAAGATACTTTCTGGAACTACGCGATTTATTTTAACGGTAAACAGCCGGTGGGTAGTGACAGCCGCGTGAAACACCATCCTTTAGAATGTTGTTATCCGAGCATGAACCACCGACAACAACCTTAATTGGGGGCTCCGATAAGAAACTAGTAATTTGATACTCCAATGGTAAAATTCAAAACGGTCCCGTTCTTCGTAAGTCATTTTGAGCTTTTCAACCCAAATGTAATTGGAAACAGATAGGAACTTCCGTCACTTGACTGACCTTTTAGGTATATTTTTGTTTTGTGTTAGATTATTGTTCGATTCCAATCCAATCCTACACCTATTTCTTTTAAATTTTGTCCAAAGACAGTTAAGGAAAGTGCAGATACTCCGCATGCAACAACAATGCTGACACATTGAGGAACATCAGCGACTATCACAAATATATATATAGTTTTTATATTTACAGATGCAGTTCAGGTGACTTTATCGCCGAGCAGCGATTTTTCCCGACTCAGGTGCAATCTAGAACACTTTAAGAATTAAAGGAAGCGGAGGACCACCTTTACTTAACAGTCGACGTCAGCGGGGAGCAGACTTCCCAGCCACTTTATATTCAACGGAATCGATTCAAGTTGTAAAAAGCACTCCGAGTGTGGAGCCGAATTAGAATTTAAAATATATCGATTCTATCATGAATGAGGACAGGAGAGAGCGGGATGAAATATTAAATGAAGAGTTTTTTCCAATTGGCCACGAGAGCAGCTGAGGCGGTTGTAAAAACGATACGTGACTCGAACCGAGAAACCGTTCAAGCGGACCGCTCTTTGTGGAGAATTAAAAATTGATTTTTGCGGGTAGCTAATTCGTTACCGCTACTATTTTCAGGATAGCGATCGCTGCTCAAGTTTATGAAGTCCTTTCAAATATAACAGAAAACAAGCTTGCCTTTTGGTAAAAACGCAACGCTAAATGAATTGCTTTTAAAATATTTGCTTTTAGATTATTGGTTGGTTCATTTTTCAGCGAATATGAACATTATATTGAATGTTAGAATATCGATTGTTTATATTTACTTTAATGCTTGTTTTCAAATCTTAGTTTCAGTTGAAATTTAAGTTATGATGGAAAGCTATTATTGAAGAAAGCCTTATTATTTATTTTGAGTAGATTTTGTTCGGTAAAACTCGACTATAAAATAAGTAAATAGCAAATAGATCAACTTCAGGAACTATGATAATGAAATCCATTCAAATATTGAACTCTTAGAAAATTATGAATTCCAACGTAGAAAATACTAACTTACACATTTACATTAATCGTTTTTACAAACATGTATTATGCGCTCATTACCCGAAACGATGGCATTGCAAATATGTCATTACCGTTCAAATATAGGTAACCATTTAATAGCACATTTAATTATTGTATTTAACGTATTAAAAAAATCACAGATTTCGTGCCTCACACGACTATCGAGCATATTGGAAATAAATCTACGGAATTCGAAAAAATCGAATTCGTCGTTAAACGACGAGAAAGTGTCGTTGTGAAAAAAAATTTTTTTTACATAGAATAAGTTAATGTTTGACAACAATCCCACCTGATGGAAAGTGGTGATGAAGTCTAAGATGTTGAACGCATCAACTAATTAGAGCCTATTCACTCTCCTCTTGAAGACTCCCACATTGAAGGAAGGCGGGAACACCGACGCGGGCAAGTTATTCCAGTTGTTTGCTGTGCGCACAATGAATGAAGACGCAAGCCGTGGCGTCTGCGTAGGTGGCACGTTCACAACGTATGGATGGATACCCACCGTACGTCAAGTTGTTCGATGGAGAAACGACGATGAGGGAATTATTTCATACAATTCCTGCGCACACTCTCCAAAATGTAACCTATAGAAGACCGAGAGACCGACAACCCTGCGTCTGTGCTCAAGCGGGTAGTGTCCAAATTGTAGATCTCTCCACTACTGTGCTGTCATCAGCATATTCATTGATACCAGGTTTGAGCAGATCATTAATATGCAGTAGAAATAGAGTAGCGGACAGAACAGACCCCTGAGGTACTCCAGAGTTGGTAGCCATCGATTGTGATGAACACCCATCAACGACTACTTGGAGAGATCGTTTGCTCAAAAAGTCCTTTACCCAACTGATAAGGCCAGAGGAAATACCGTACGCTGAAAGCTTGCTTAACAGGCTAGCATGCCAGACCCTGTCGAAAGCCTTCGAGATATCAAGGGAAACGACGAGCGCCTCCACGTTTTTTTCGAGGGCTTCACCCCATAACAGGGGTCCTTAACACCCCAAGTACAGGAGGTGCCCAATAACGACGAGACTTGCACGTCACATCTGTCTCGATCGGTCGTCAGCAGAAGGTCCACGTAATTTGCTGTGTTATCGTCGACATCAGGCACTCTAGTCGCCAAAATCAAAAGTTCGGAAAAAAATGATATTTTTTTTTCACTCTTTCGGCCATACCCATTTTCTTTTTTGACTTGCTCTAATATTTTGCACTTTATAGCTCTCGTAAATACGCGTCTTTTGAGCCTTTTTTGACTATCATATCTTTACAACTCTCCGTGATATAAGGAGGTCGCAATTTTTCGTGAAATCGGGGCCTATACTGGAGCGAACGAAAAGACATTTCCAATGTCAAAACTGATGTGATACACATTAATTTATACCTGTGACGACACAAGAGACCACGAGACCGTTTGGAATTTAACATTGTAACCGACACACGATAACACTTCACGTTTCATATTAAAAGGTTGCAGTAATATTATTAGGATAGTAGGTACAACGGCTCGTGTAAATAGAGTGAAGGCTGTATATACAAATGTACCTAATAAATTTTTCAAGGAGTTTCCAATAGTCAATGTGTAGCCGACATCGATACGATGTTAAACGGTAGCGTGCAATTCGTCGTTACTTTTCACTTGTAATTTATTTCTCTTCAGTCTCGCTCGTCACTTTTATTCACCACTTTAGCTTCCACCTCAATTCAGCCACTCTCATCTTTCCCTGCATCAGAATTTACTAAAGCATCAATGTCGACCGTTTCAAACTCTATCCTTGGTCTCATAAGGTCGGGAACGGTGTGAGCCTGTCGCTATCTGCAATATTTTTACTTTTCATTGCGAGGACGGAATATGATGCAGAAATGTAAAATGTAAGGACAATTGAGTGGAGAGGGAAGCGCAAATGTGTAGCGTGCGCTCCTCTTTGTCTCCGCTATGAAATAATATTTTTTAAAATAGTGTTCTTTTTGGTGTCCGTGTGAAATTTGCGGGTTTCACTGAAATAATTTAGGGTGGAATTATTTCACATGCGTAAGAGAAGCATAATTTCTATATACTGACGTCAGGAATATTATTCATATTGAACAAACATATTCGACTGAATCCATGGTACGCCCTAATGACATGAAGGGAAACTTTAGTAAAAATAATTTCATATCATCTTCTATCCTGCTGCACCACTTGAGACCACGGTATCTATATATATTTTTTTTTGTATGTAGTAATAATAGTACATTATAAAGATTAAGTCACTATATATACATAAAGAATCCATGATGATACATTTATTTCTTTACATGTTCCTGCAGACTCGCGCAACGTGACACGATTTATAAAGATAATAGAGTACGGGTAATTAAACACACAGACGCTTACCTCCTCCAAGTACCTACAATGATTATCTACTAATTCGTACCGTGAAACGAGCAGTACGTAGTGAAGTATTAAAACGCAAAGTAATAGTGTAAGGTATTTTCAATTGCATAAATATTAAAATTAGCTAATCTACGAATTGCGATGAGCTCATGATTGGCAGCAAGATTTGCGAGAGAATTTAAGTTGGTTTCTCTGAAACTCCGGAGACTTTTGTGTCACATTTTGCCCGAGCTCATGGGACCTCCGATCCTTGGCGCGTTATGAACAGAATCGAAGTTCCTTGTATTACAAATTTACGTCACAAACCAAGTACGGTTTATTTATTTATTCCAATAGCGACAGTAACATACAACTACATGTGACTAGTTATAAAGCTTAATTTAGGATTTTGTTATATTACTCTTGTAAATGTTCATTATATTCTCTGTAACAGATGGCTCAAATAATATTATAATAATATTAGTAATAATAATAACAACATTCTTTTTGATTGCTGAAATTTTTATTTACATCTGTAGGGACACATTATTGTATTTGAAGGCGCCTTCATAAGAATCATTTTGCTTAGCTCGACGTTTAAGAGATATCCCGCTAAGTATCCGGAATAATTGCGCTCGAGTTGTGATCACATAGGAGTTAAGTTCACCACGTAAAAGGTAATCTTTCGAATTGAGCATAGAAATAACAAACCCAGTAATAAACTCCTCAGTCATATCAGCTTTCGATATTTGTTCAATCAATCCCCATAAGCGCATTGCTGATTCACTCCCTGTATCCTTTGATTCGATCTGGAATTGTAGTATTTCATCAAAGTAATCTTGCATTAATTTAGGCTTCGTAAACTTAGCCATCAAAGTTTGTTTCACGATTTCCCAAGTGAAATCTTCGAGACGTGATTTAGTTAAGCACGATGCAGCCCGTCCTTTTAATGCACTTGTCAGAACCACAAACAAATCTACTCAGCTTAGTTTTCGGCTTTTTACAATCAATTCTGTAACAAGACACCAGCCTTCAATGTCAGCATCCCCGTCATCAGGATTGAAATGAATTAGATTCACTGTACTGCTCGTGGCCGGTTGTTGCGGTGGCGCATTGAACAAGCGCTTTGTTTACTTTCATCCGCATGCTCCTCGAAACCCACTTCTGATTAAGGCACGTGGGAGCCTTCATCATCAAGATTCATCATCTTGAATCCAAATTATGGACTTATGCAATCCGTTAGTTAGCTGGATCGCGGTAACTTCCTCCTTTTTCACAAACTAAAAAGACAGCCGAGTCCCAATCGCCGCCTGCCAGCATTGACGTTTTGCTAGAGCTGCGTCAAATACGCCACTCTCGTTCAAAGAGTTATAATATAACGCTGTCGACAAAAAGAATCTGATATTCTTAAGTAGAAGGCGCTACCGATCGCCTTCATATTTAATTATTATTATCACTAGACTTGATCATAATTTGTATTTTCATCATAATATTTTAAGTGTAATTTAAAGTTTAATATTATGTCCAATCATCCTCCATAATTATAATATTTTTTTATTTTAACATTTATTCCTTACCATTTTACCTTCTTTAGTTTACTTTTTAATATACTAATCGATTCTTCCATTTTTATGTGCTTGGTGTTTCATAAAATATTTGTGTACACTTGCCGAGTGAACTTTTATGAAACATATTTAAACGAGACGCTGAGAGAGCTAACTTTGTATTTCGTCGATCACTTTAACTTGTTTAAACATATTGAGATGTTATTTATTAACTTTGCAGTATCGAGTACCTATACAAGAAACGGATGGGACGTTCAGATTTTTTTCTCATAAAGTAACTCTAGGTCTAGGACTGTAGGTAGTATTTTATACGGAACTGGCACTCCGCCCTGGTTTCGTGCGGGTCCAACAAATATTATATAGTCTATATCCATCCAGAATAATGTATCTTTCAAATGTAAAATGTGCCGTGGTTTCAGAGATTAATTTCGGCATACACCCAAACTCACAAAATTCGCACTCTCCATTTAAACTATTAGTATAGATTTATTTGATAGATATATCGTTAGCATTAGTATTGGGGCTATTAACTAACTGTAAGTAAATAATTTATAGTGCTTCATGATTCATGAAATACCAGCTCGCTAGCCTTTAAATAAAAAAAGGAAAATAATACCTCCGATTTTTTTTAATACGTACATAGATAGTCTAATAAATTCTTGTTAAGCCCTATGTTCAGGGTAGCCGAGAGCGGTACACACGATGAGGCCAAGACATACATCGGGAGGGTCACGAAGTTCAGTTACATTTGGTAGACAAATCAGACGATTGGAATCGTAACTCCGAGCTGTGATCAACAATGTGCGGCTACAGCCGCGCGGGGACGGCGGGGCGCATCGAGCGTGCGCGGCCGGGGCGTGCGACGTGCGGTAGATTTATGATTCCTAAGGATACAGATGGAGCGTCCGTTTTATGTCCGTTGTGTCTACACGTTGCTTTTAATTTTAACATTCAAGTCGCGGATTGGTTTTGATATTTTCCTATCGTACTCTCGTTGCTGGATTAATAGCATACGAAACGCATTAGAAAAAGACAGCGTGATAGAACTAGTGATACCAGTTTATAATATAAGTCTTCATGTGTCACTAACAATATGTTTCTCAACTTCCTCGAACAGTGATATTGTAAAATAACAAATGAAAATCATATTTTTATCCCTGTAAATATGAATCCACAATCTGCTACCAACGAGTACTCTCCTACTTTGGCCACATAGCACGTAGACAGCCAGACAACTTCGACAAACTTGTTGTGGTGGGCAATGTGGACGGAAAAAATACAGTAAAGAAGATCATAGGCATCCCAGTCACTGAGGCTCTCAGGAAGGCAGAAGACAGGGTAGCTCCACCACCAAGACTTACCAGAACGGGCACGACCTTCAGCAATGAAGAAACCGACTAACAAGAAGAAGAAGTAGATATGAAATGAGACAATTTTTATTAGTAGTTTTCAGTTCACAAAAATTCACACTTGACATTTAAAATTACCTAATTATTATAATACAGTAAACATTATTTCTACGAGAAATAAATAAACAAGATACATTGCAACGAAAGATAATCAGACAAGTTAAAAGCATTCCAGTAATTCAGTCCTCAGTGTCATCGGGGCAGTGAATCCACGAGAGCTAAAGAACTCTTTAATTCTCAGGGGAGAACCGCGTCTCGCAACGGTTACAAATCGCGCCACATGAAGGAGCGGTGATCGTCTAGTTTCACTCGGACGCGTGGTCCAGTCGGCCGCGGTCAGCGCCACCTATGTACGGTAGTTTTATTTGCCTTTCAAAAGTAGACAAACGCTTTGAAAATTTATTGCATTTTGTGAAAGCATGATGGCGCCGCACACCGGTGAACTATCGACTCGTGCGCGGGGCCTGCAGCGGGAGCACCGTGTTGTTTAGTTTTTCCTTAATAAACAATACTCATGGTTAGTAGTAGTAGCGTGGGAGGTAAAATACAAACATATTAAGCTTCAATTTACTTTTGACAACTACAGTTTTCTTTGGACACTACTGTCTAACAAAAATATATCTATTAGAAGGAAACTATATAACTATCTATTATATATAACACTCTTTTAATTCAATTGAATAGATACGGAAATCACATCGTTCATTATTTATTTATTAATTATAATTAATAATAATAAAAAAAAACTATTATGTATATATATAGATAAATTACATTAGAGGTTATACGTAGCAAGTTAAATTCTATATTGGAGACTAGTTCGATACGATAGGTTGTTTTTCAAACTTTCTTCAATGTCACGAAATTAACAAATAGATAAAGTGCTTCGACCGACCCGATAATCAATAAATTCTCCATGGAGAAGTAAAATCCCCCTCGTCGGCAGAGACTTTTTAAAGCAATTACCGACTTACAAAGTGAGCGGTCAGCTCCCGAGGTAAGCTGTGGACTTTGGCCCCGCGATGAATATGCAGCGATATGGGCGTGGCCTAAACTCTTGTAAACCTTTGTTTGATGCCGATATTGGATCCTGGGCTCATCCTCTTTAAAGCAGTCCGAAATACGCTGTGTTTCACTGTTTATCTTTCCGAGCCCAAAGCGAAAGGCACAAAACAACGGCGTTTCCTCTCCCACTTTACATATGACACGACGGATTTAGGAATTTTGATTGAGAAATATGTTTGGAGTTTTTATAACACTCGTACACTAACACATCCGCCGCGTGATCTCTTGCGTGACGGGTTGGACGCACACATCAATACGTACAATTAACCGAAATTCGAATAATAACGTTCGTTATTTTACACTTTACGTTATTACATATCATATTATATAATACCACATAACATAATGTATTATGTATAATAGTTGCATTAAATAAATGTACTAATAACTACAGGCAAATTGCATTAAAATTTATGTAGGCTCGTACAATTAAAACCCAGTCGAAATCCTATTCCAGTCACATCCAGTGTATCACTGTTTGGGTAAACGACTATTTGATTGCTCAGATAATGTCACCCTCGTTTCCTACATCTTTGTGTACCAGAAATATTTACGAATGCTACAACAACACAAAATTTTGAATTATAGTTATACATTACTGGGTAGATAGCAACGCTACTAAATCACTGTAAGCAGTCTCAGCGATGTATTTTATACTTACTGTTCTCTCTTACATACATTTTACTTAATACCGAACTCTAGTCCGGAGTTAATAGCTGTAATACACTCGGTCCTTATCGAGTTTCTTACATTAGAGCGGGACAGAAATAGACGTGGAAACAAGAATTCATAGCGCAGTACGTGGTGCCCTTAGTGGGCATTAATCGACTTTACAACTAATTTGTTCGCTGCAAACTGTTGGCAAGTTGTTAATTGTGGAGTGCGCTAAGATATACCGAGTGGACTGTCCCGCTAGCGGAACTTAACAACTATGAGTAACTCGGCGCACTTTTAGATATTAACAAGGTTCGTTAAGTTTTAATGCACCGAGCTCCGTGTCACAGCTTTTATATGTATATTAATGAATCATTGTTGATGTCAATGTCATCAAAATATATTTGACATGTCAGAAATTATTATTTTCAATTTAATCGCTGAATAAATATTTAATATACAGTGGATTTCGAATATAACAACATTGAAGGGACTGCGTTATTTCGTCGTTACATTCGAGAGTCGTAACAGGCATTGGTAAAGATATACAGACAAACACAGTTTAGTTACATTAATTCGTCGCTATAGAAAAATTCATTTCGTAATACTATAAGAACATGAAATTCTATAAACGTTAATCAGACGGTCTTTGGGTCTTTCAACGACTGCACTCGTAGTCAAATTATTTGAGTTTCATTGTTAGTCAGTATCTTGATCTTCAAATGTTACCAAATCAAATGAAACGTGATAAAATTGTCAACGTATTGAAATCTGGAGATAACAATTTTAGACCAATATCTCTATTCTTGTTATGGGCACTTGATCTATGAAAATGTTATCTACAAATGATTTTAAACTAGTGTCATCGCGGAATTTATACATTGTATTTTGTAACGGTTACACGCGATACATTTTATTTGTCGTTTCAGCTATCTCCAACCAGCAACTGTCGCATGTTTTCAGATATAAACATTTTCAAAGTAATCGACTCGGGTTTTCCATTTTTTCGTTCAGATGAAGAATTAGGATGTTAATTATATGCTGTGATCTTGCAGACGCGTCCAATTGGACTGATAATGTTAATAAACAAATTGAAGTATTATGGTGTCTCAACGTATCAACTGAACTTAAATATTGCGCCATCTATGAAACTGTTTGTTAATGATTGTTTTGAAGTAGACAGAGAAATACAAACATTAATGAAGCAAATCAGTTACTACTCAAACGATCCATAATCAAGTTTTTACGTGTGGAAATATTTCAAATTTAACAAATTGAATATTATTATTGGCTGTATTGGAACGGCCTAGAACACCCCCCCCCCCCCAATCCCACGCTGGCAGAACAGGGTGTCGTAAGAGGCGACAGAAGCCAACCTGCTTGGTGGTAGGGCTTCGTATAAATATTATATTATCAATATTATTATTAAATCGTTAATATTATCAATGGTATTATTATCTTTCCGTGAAGCCTGCCAGGCTAGCTACTACCCTCCTGCTTGAGTCAGCCGCCAAACGACTCGTCGTGTTCCGGCTGGGGGCTTGAGAGCCCGTACTTTATTTCTTACCTTCTTCTCATTTCGTGGTCAACAACGCATCAGTGATACCTTTGGTCTTGCTGATGTCCATGGACGACGGTGACCGTTTACCATCGGTTAGCTGGTCTGCTCGTTTGTCAGCTACTATCATAAAAAAAGATACGCGAAGATAATACATGATGATGTATAGTTTTAGACATATTGTGTATACGTGATAGACGGGGATGTTGCAGGATACGTTTATACTAACTTTATTGCTGTGGATTTTTGTTAATTAATGTCCGATACTGTAAACCAGTTAAATGTATAGTCAAAAATGTAAAATGTCAATTTGTATGCAACCTCATGACAGTGGTTTATTTTTGAGAAGATGAAGTGAGATGCAACCTCCAACCTGCAACCAGTCACAATTCCAATAGTAGTTGCACTATTTTATTTAATAGGAGATCCATATGTACAGCGTATCTCGCCTATACATATTGACCAAACTAGCTGTTCTGCTCTGTACTGGAATTAAATCCCCGATTGACGTAACAAATTTGAGCGTTGCGGCTTTCAGTGTCCCTAGGGAATCATTGATCACAGGTTTGTAATATTCATACAGAATGCAGTAACTTTAGAACTTAGTCATCAACTTGGGTTTGTACACTCTGTACGGGTTGACAAAGTAAACACACGTGCCAGAACATATTTTTGATATTTCCCTTTCAATAAAGCATTTTTTTTTTTCATATACGCACGTAACTTCAAAAATAATAAAGTGTTTACATGATACAGTTGCTAGTGTTTCCTGTAAAAGTATTTTTAAATTCCTATGTTATAACTGCTTTAGATAACTTATACCTAATTACTTTCCGGAGGGACATCGCGCGGCGGGTCGATCTAACGTACGATCGCTGCAGTCGCCCCGTGATGGTACCGATTTGATTTGGCTTGATTTGGCTTGATATATGGTATCAGATGAAAAGCAGAATGTAGCTAGTGATTGCATCAGTATTATCAGCTTTCCCTGGGGTAACAACTTATAATAAATTCTGACCGCGATTATTATACATATACTAGTTGCCCGCCTTCTTACTGTTCAGCGCTTCCAGGCCTCGTTAGAAATTTATTGTTGAGACATGTCAGAAGCCTAAGAACTTCCGATAATTGGCTTGGCATAAGTACGGCTAGTTTCTTTTAATTCGTTGAGAAGTTGTTGATTTTTAATCTCCGAGAAAATCAAATTCTGATAATCACCGACGGACTGGTTTTATAACGTCAGTGTGAGAACAGCAAACATCTATACATATACACCGCTCAATTGTCGCTGACCTTTGAGAAGTTTCACTGAAGGTTCATCTTCATAACTCCTCATCAAATCCTCACCATATTTTAACAAGACGAGCTCCAAGTCGTCTTCCATACACTAAAATGTTGTTCTTATTTTAATGAGATACTTTTTGTTTCTACTATCATATTTCAAAAGACACACGATAAATGTAATCTGACATTAGAGAGAAAAAAAATGGCAATTTTCTACACGACAACAAAAAATAGCTACAAATTAAATGTTGCCAGCTAAAAATAATGGTGTATTACATTTTATTCCGACAAACATATTGCATAAATCGGTTTATAAACAATGGAGTTATGAACGTTCATACATTGAACAAATATACAGTCGACATAGAACCTCCTCCTTTTTAAGGTCGGTTTAAAACAGATAAAAAGTCTAAGGAGATTCTACCTCTACCGGTGTCGACGGCGGCGGCGACACGCGACGCGGAGCCACCAATATTTCTACGAATAATCGCTGATTGATTTCGCGACCTTTCGCGGCGCGACGCGATCCGGACTCAGCATTCACTAATAAAGCAAACAATCTCTTCCTCGAGATAAAATCTTTCATTTAATGACATTGAAACAATACTGAGTTGCGAGTTTGTGAGTTATTTACTCATTTTATACAAATGCACGACGACAATCACACCTGAAGGTATTCATATTGTGACTTTAGAAGCTACAAATGTATAATTTTTTGTTCATGTTCCTCGTGTTTTAGTAGTATTCATGTTGATGTATGAAAAATAAAGATGGTCGAGCGCCTTTAATAACATATACGCACTCGGTATATCTCCACTTAATTTAATGTGACGTCACAGCTGCGGCTCGATAATATTACAGTGTTGCAGTTATTTTAGTAGTTTAATTGGTTCTATGAAATTATATTTTTTTTATGGTAATAGCCGACAAATGAGCAGACTAGCCACCTGATGGTAAGTGGTCATCGTCGCCCATGGACATCAGCAAGGTATCACTGATGGGTGTATTGCAACCTTTTATGCCATAAACCTACATATCAAGCAGTTAATTACGACCCAACCGCTAGAGCAAGTCGTTACATTAAGACCGCAGTATCTCAGTGAAATGACTCCTCCACATATGAACTTGCATGTAGCAGGAGTATTACGGATTACAGCCGCCGACAGGTAAAACAACATCACACGAAGGATTCCCGACACTTCGTAAATAACAACCTCACGTATTCACAATGACTTCTTTATAATTTATTATAGAACAACAGACCGTTAGACATAGGTTTCTTTGATACTTTTTATATTAAAAATTAACTACTGAAATATATTTTTATATATTTTTTTCAAATATAATTGTCGTAAAGCAATAATTTAAACGAACACTTGTATCTGGTAGTCGAGACGGTCGCCGCGTTTGCTTTTCAGTTTGATGTTAGCGAAGGTGGAGCCCACGCCGCCCGCTGTTATCGACACTTTGGCTTTGGTGTTTGCACGATCTATAGCCATGACGCCCTGAAAACAATACGATTGTGAACCCAGTCAGACAATAGTGTGTTTCACTTGTGACGCAGGGACTCCCCGCGATGGGAGGACAAGTTAGTGTCTTTACACCTATCATGTAGCTAGCTTATTATTTTTAATTACTAAACGTCCACGTAGTACTATGTTTAATGTTTGAATACTTACGCCACATATTATGTGTGTGTACATTTAATAATATTTAAAAGTATTATTCAGACCGTTATAATTTTTTTAATTAATGAGTTTCGGAATTTGTAATATATTTTTCCTTATAACGCCACTTGCTTGTCACGTAACATGTTTATATTTTTCTAACATTAATATCCCGCACACTTTACAACCCAACAAACAAAACAGCCGGAAGCTCCTCGTAGGTCATTCAACTTCAGGTCAAAGTTCAATATCGGCGGTACGTCGGGCGGTGTTCGATGACTAATTCGCACATTAAAATTCATCTTTACATGTAATAAAATTATAACTGATCGCCTTCTCTACATTAGGGATATGTAAGAAAAACTATAATTAGAGGCCTTTATTGATGCAATAGAACCCAGAAACGGCCTAACCGACATCGTTTTTGTTTTAACTAACGTAACACGCGACACGTGACAGTGAGCTTCTCATAACATTTAAAGGTCGTTTCGTTTCAATAATTCCATACATAAAAAAGTTATAAATTAGTCTAAAACAGTGCCGATGCTATTTCTAAGCGTAAGGAGTAGTTTTTCTGTAAACGAATCGGGGGCGGCTTGCTAGTTATAATATAATGGTGTCTAATAACAAATGTCATGTCGATGTTTGATTCGGATTCAAAAATATATAAAAATCAATCAATCAATCAATCACAATATGAAATCAATAAAACCAAAGATAGAATTAAGAAATAGAAGAGATAGAGAGCATTCAATATACAATCGTAATAATAGTAATGAAAACTAAAGTTATCGGTAACCTATAATATACAGCTGAGGCAGGTTTTATTTGTACTTGGCGTCACTGGAGCCCAGCGTAATGACAGAGCATGACGGAAGACTTACATATTGCATTTAAGGCAACAATTCTGGTTTAATGGCTATCAGACTTTCTAATTCATCATCTTTCAGACTATGAAAATACATAATAGTTTTTCCATGTCTAAGATGTCAGATGATCCCTTAGGACAACTCGGCCGCTCACATGATATGTATGCGAGAGATGAATGTTACTCGAACCTCGAACACAAATGCTGTTTGCAGTGTCTAACGGAGTGTCCATATGCAGCCCGTCCGCGAAACAGTGGTACCTGATACCGAGTCATGACTGAGAAAGTTTATCATAGTGTTTATAGATTTACAAGTAACAGGATTATATTTTAATGTGAACAGCTGGCAAAAGAAACGGACTGGCCTCGTGATGGTAAGCTCGACTGACACTGATAAGTATCATAGAATAAAAAAATAAAACTGTCGTAACTTACTTTGATAATTTTATCCCCTGTGTAGAACACATTCTTCGTCCTCACGGTCAATGGAATAGCAGACAGATTTACCGCTTCGACGAAACCCAACTGGGTATTTACAACGGTCCCGACCTGCAGGGACGTAGAGCTGCAAAGCGGCACCAACAGCAGCACAGAAAGAACAACAATAGACAACGACGACATATTATTATGTTCTGAAATGGAACTGGTACGATTTACTTGACGCAAATTCAATTGTGTAATGTATGAAACACAAGCTGTATTTCTATTTTAAAATTACAACTTAATCAATGACAAATTCGGTAAGAGTTCAAACACGGGATTCAATATTAGTTTATAATGTTTTAGCTTTAAGAATCAAAATTATATTCTTGTATTAATCGCTCACGACGTTTTAAGCTGATGTAGCAACAGGTTTAAGATTATTTCACCTCATGTGATACCGTTTTGTGGAAAATGTGATTCAATATTCGTATTTTATCTGACCGATACAATGATAAGATGATTTTTAGAACTTATACATTGTGAATCAACATTTATGCCTATAACTTTGAATGCAACTACGTCATCGGTTATTTCATATGTACCACGAACTAACGAGGTATAGCAACCGAACGCGTATGACGCCAAGAGCAACAATGTTGTATTTATTGCAGACTTGACTTATTACAATACTAACTTACCGCAAGGTGCTCCAGTAATAATCTAATCCCATCGTAAAGCCGGAAGCTCTCTTTGTATTTCAACGGCTTTATAATAGGAATTTTCTTACAAACTAAAGCATCTGGTGCATTGCCCTCACGAATGCAATGATTTTCGTCGAGTGCATGTTAATTTTGGAATTCATTTCTGGCTTGGTGCTATAGCATCAAGTCGATAAATAGGCATATGAAGAATACACCTTATTGCCGGAGTTGGATTTACGACTATAGTGGTTCCCGTATCAGATGGCCCTTTTTATCGCAGGCAAGTTAAAATACTATCACATAAAATCACTATGTAATAAAATTCTAACTAATCGCTTTCTGTACATGAGGATATATGAGAAAAATTTTAGTTGATATAGTATCAGGAATTTGCGGAAATTCATTGTCATTAAATAAGTATTAACTTACTTTGCAACAATCTGCAAGTACAATGTATGATAGTATATACTTCTATACATGCATAGAAACTTTTTATAATAAATACATGTTTTTTTTGTGGGAGGGAGG
>DWPT01000848.1:0-21322 GCA_018251895.1 Agathymus mariae mariae
ATAAGCGAGACCAAAGGTATCACCGATGCGTTGTTGGCCAGGAAACGAGAAGAAGGTAAGAATGTAAATTACGATAACTTTATATTATGTGAGCTTAACTATTGTCATCTATAATCAAATCCGAATTGAACTAGAACATCACTGAGATTCCTAAAATATGGCTTATATTATTCAAGACGGAAGATGACCTCTCAATGCTATTAAGTCTTGTAAGTGTTATAAAGGTTTCAGATATTTTAAGGATTTTAAGCAACAAAGTTTACCTTTTTCAAGTTTGTGTGGTAAAAACATTACCACTGTGCCATTTTGTATAACAAGATAATTAGGTGATGGCAGTGTCGGTGTCCTTCTAAGAATCGAAACCAAAAGAAAAAAAAACGAAGAATTGAAACCCAAAAAAAATTACATTATCTGAGAATGATCTGCTATTGCTGTCTGGATTATATAGATATAAGATATATAAGATTATAAAGATAAATTCAGTAAAGAAAAGATGAGCTAAAATATGAAGTATATAAACTGATTCCTAGAGTCTCCGAAGCACTGGTCTTCGGTGCGTGGATGATGGGACAAGCGCTAGCGTTCGCTCCTAACTTCGGCGCCGCAGTGCAGGCTGCGGGGCGCGTCATGACGCTGCTGGAGAGACGGCCGGCGGTGGAGAGCACGCACGCGCCTTCCGTGCAGGAGAACTACGTAAGTCGGATTCATGTTTTGGAAAAATTTAATGCAGGTTGTGTTTTTTGTGGTTTCGTAAATCCGATGAATAAATTTATACCGCGACAAACGAGGTTATAAATGTTAGCTCATCCACACTAGACTAGCACGATGAGTTCTGTGTGATTGTCCAGGTAGCACGAGGCAAGATCCAGTACAAGAACGTGAAGTTCCGATATCCGACACGACGTGAAGTGGAAGTGCTCCGCGGGCTCTCACTGGTGATCCCCAGCGGGCTGCGCGTGGCTCTGGTGGGACCTAGTGGCTGTGGCAAGTCTACGCTCATCCAGCTGCTCCAGCGGCTCTACGACCCTGATGATGGGCTAGTTGTAAGTTCTAAATTGTACAAGATCGACAAGCACAGGTGACGTGACGGTTTTCGACAGGAAATAGTAAGTTTCCATTTATTTTTGACTCCGGATGTGAAATCTTTGTGCGACATACATATAACAGTAATGATTTTGCAAATAGTGTTACATAAGATTAGCCTATTAAATGATTTCTTAAAAATCGTATTGTCAAATAAACTTTGCTCTGAAGATAAGTAAATTACGCGAATTTGTCAAAATCTTAAAAAAAAATAATTTCTGACGTAGATTGTGAAATAAAACTTGTAAGTCATTAAGCTAATTACACTTCATCCATGTTTAACTGTAAGCCTTGGCTTAGTCATAGCTTTATGTAACAAATGTCTATAGGTGGCGGTGAGCACCATCATATGGCTATGCACGTTTTTTGAGCATTTCCTCCTCTACATGCTAATTTAGTCGAAGTATCTTTTAAGACACAATATACATCGTTTTTCATTCTGTATCGTCCAGTACTTGGACGACCACAGTATAGTCGCCGACATGCGGCTGACGACGCTTCGTCGCAACCTGGGCATCGTGTCTCAGGAGCCGGTGTTGTTCGACCGCTCCATTGCCGAGAACATCGCGTACGGTGATAACACACGCGTCGTGCCCATCGAAGAGATCGTCTCTGCCGCCAAGCAGGCCAACGTGCACTCCTTTATCTCTGCTCTACCTTCTGTGAGTAGTTAACATGGACCCACGCTGCTGAGATGGAGTTCTTCACGAAATGTTAGCACTGTATTACATCAGTCAGATTCGCACCCAGCAATAGGGCATGCTCATCATGTTTGTTCTAATACGGCCAATATTTGACATTGTATAGAGAGAGCCAAAGAGACACTTGTACCTGCCGGAAAAGTAAAAAAGAAAACGTCTGCGACGGCAGCAAATATTATCATCATGTCATCAACATTATCATTTAATCACGACTCATCCAAATGTGTTACAAACATATGTATATTATTATTAAGCCAACGATATCTAATAACTAAAAAAATCTTACTATTAAGTGTCCGTTACTGACTGATACACTGGTTGACAGTTGACAGGTGAACTCATTGGGTCTGCTAAAACTTATCGTTATTCGATCAAAAATAACATCATTTCAAGAAGATTTTAGCGTTTATGGCCGACCATCCACCTCTAAACGTAAATCAACCTCCCCTACTCTGATGAAAAACGGACGACGCTAAAACTGCCGGTCCCTTATGGGGGTCGCTGGGTTTTGTAAGACCCAGTGTAAACCCGACAGTACTTGCATGATGATGGTAGTGTATTTTCCCGACTGACAAGCTACCACCATCCTTCTATAACCGACCGTGAAATATTTCAAACGTGTTTCAGTCATTGTCGGAGCGCCAGTAATAATCTGTCTGTCCCGTTTACTTTTCGGGCGGCACGCTTCGATGATGCCTTAGGTGTGACTGAAGTCCACGGGTCACGGTGACTGACCGTTGACATAGAAACGGAACTTTTTATCTAAGGACCGTACACTTACACATTCCACAAACAAGAACTTCTGTAATTTTTTGCGGGAGCTTTGGTTCTCCAATCTTGAGTTTAATTATTTTGTTTGCCTAAATATAAAGTTACAATATAATTTGCTTCGTCGTCCAGGGATACGAGACGCGTATCGGCGCACGCGCATCCCAACTGTCGGGCGGGCAGAAACAGAGGATCGCGATCGCTCGCGCGCTCGTGCGCAACCCGCGCGTGCTGCTACTGGACGAGGCCACCTCCGCGCTGGACACGCACAGCGAGAGAGTGAGTGATAGTGATGAAAACAAACAAACGACAATCATCGTTAATCTTCATTCGTCATTGATAATTATTTTGGGGATTCTAAGATAGAACTCGAGTGGAAATTAGGTTCTAGTTCAACAGGTGAACAGCGCAATATTTCTTTTATTTTTTTACAAATGAAATTTACAACTGATTCTGCGGTGAACTCATTATAAAACCAATGTATAGTCCATATCATTTATTATGCTTACATTAACGATAATAATTAATATTAAAATAACAGTGCAGTAGAGAACAAAATATTTGTACATATACCTAATCAGATGTCCCATGGATGCTAAACTGTTCTTATGGTATAAAGTACTTTAGGTTAGCAGTGGAGGGTAGCCCATGATTATATGAGAAGCAGTCTCAATTTTATACAGGTGAATTTTCATCCTCCTCCATCTTTGAAGTCGGTAAAAAAGTGTTTTAAAGTAGTTTTGTACGTATTCCTAAACAAAAATCAGTTTGATCCTTTTTTAACTTTTGATTTTGTGTTTTAACTCATGAAATTATTTTTTAATTGTTTAACGAACTGTATCGCATAAAATTAATTGTGACTTATGTGACACGTTTTATCACTTGCATCAGGTAGTACAGGAGGCGTTGGACCGCGCCAGCGAGGGTCGCACCTGCCTCATCATCGCGCACCGTCTCGCTACCATCCAGAACGCGGACATGATCTGCGTCATCAACAAGGGCGTGGTGGCCGAGATGGGCACGCATCGCGAGCTGATAGCGCTCAAGAAGATCTACGCACGGCTCTACGAGCTGCAGTGCGGCTTTGTCGAAGAGAGCGAGGAGAATATACCCGAGGGAGACGAGACTCAGGAGTAGATAGATGGAGACCAGCTGGTGGGGTACGCAAGTGGCAAACGGATTAAGTGGCGTCTTGAACAACTGCAATGTATCGACTTGTGTAACTTGATTGCCAGGATTTGTCGGCGTGGACCAGACAAGTCTACGTCAGGACATTAAGACGAGCAGAAGACACAATCACTGATACAATGACAGTTAGTTATATTTACTATCTAGTTATAATGGTACTAAAATAAGTTACGAAATACCACTTTACACATAAATATGTATAAAAATTATTTTATGTATTTACATCCAGATGATCCAGGACATATTTTAAGTCTGTATTAGTTCGTAGGTACATAGAGGATAGTGACACACATTATGACAGCATTATCTACTGTCACGTCATTGGAACGTCAATGGGAGTTTTTTTACCTACGTTCATACATCATACCGAAATTGTCGAAAGGGTGACGTAAGCTCGATTGCCGCTTCTGTACCACCTTCTGTGTGATTGTAGCTTTTGGGGACTTCTTAACAATTACTATGTCGTTTTAAAATGCACTACACATTGGGTAGATAATAGTGATTCCAACAATGAAATATTCCGTTTAATTGTAATTTCAAATAAATCCAAAAAAAGCTATATTTTGTTCTAGCAACATTTAGTTCATTTTTTTATTACCCGCATACGTCTAGATTTGAGACGACAATGATTGGTTGAATTTCCAGTTCCAATGTTGGAATTACCATAGACAAGAATGATAAGTTTTTCCAATTTTTTGCACCATACTCTGTTAGTGGCATTTTTCCTGTTTGTACTAATAGTCCTTCCACAAGACATTCCTTGTATCCCGAAGCATTCCCTTATCCTAATTCCTATTAATATTTTTTTAAATTTCTTGATTATTCAAACCTTACTGTACCAAAGTTAAAGTGTTTTTAGTTGTGTCATTCTCTGCAATACTTATAAATTGATATATATGTTATGCTTAGTATATCGACCATCGCGTACCTTCAAAATGAAAAGTGGTAACTTAAATATTATATTAAATCTACTAGTCATATAACTTTAAAAGTATACGGAAAGTATTTTTTGATTTATATAATTATTATTTTATGTAAATCATATATTTATATTTTATTACTTAAACATTTTTAGTTTCTATATTTATTTAGACATTCCTGCTAACAATATGTACCTAACCTAAACATTCCCTATATTTAACTCTCCGCTCCCAATTTTGACCTACCCGTTTGCAACTCTCTATGTTATGATATTATATGAGATGTTTAAATCTAGAATATATAAAAATCATTCACATGAGTAGACTACACAAATTGTATATTTTTATTTTTTTATGCAACAAGCAAATTACAATATTTTTTTATCTACTTTTAAAGCTTCCTATTCATTTTGCTTTTAATTAAAGTAATTCCATATTCAAATTGTTTTTAGAAGTTTCCGGAGCACTAAAGGCTGTATATCTGAAACCTTATTTCGAGAAGAATTTTTAATATTTTTTTTCGCATAAGATGTTTCTCATAACCATGGTTTCAATATTAAAAAGTGTATTAAAATAGTTTTCAGTAATACTCAGAATTAATTAATTCCTGAGAAGCATGTAGCCGTGCCATGCCTATATGATATATTTGTTGACTTTGGCTGTAGTTTGAAGAAACAAATTATTGTAACTGTTAATATTTTAATAATATTGTTTGTAAAGCTTTATGTGCTTAACATTGTGCCTTAAACGCATATTTGATATAATGTATTACATCTTAGTATTCAGTAAAGCTAACATACATTGGTAAAAGGCTATAGAAAAGTAGCATATTTCCAAATACAAAATCATCGTATGAAAAAACCTTCAAAATGTAATGTTACCTAAATCAAACTATCAATTAAATAAAACATAGGTCGCTTAAGGTCCATAAACGTACTCGTAAATTGCTTTAAAAATCAAACAGTTTTTTAGTCACTATGCGCATGAATGTGCCACACCCTAAATTGTAACTAGCATTTCTAGCTTTAGGGGTTAAAATTATTTCTACAAATCGTGCTCAATGGTGTTTGTGATGATCAATATGATATTTTTGTAAACTAAACGTGTGTTTTAGGAATCATATGTATTTAAAGTGTATGCAATTGTAGATAGTTTACGTAATAAACAACGAACTTGATATGTTTGATTTTTAAATCATAGTAAATAAGGGCGAATGCATAGACTAAACTAAACTTTACAATCAGGTTTTTTTTTAATGTTAATAGCCGAAATACAAATAGACAACTCATCTGAAAGGTATCACTGATGTGTTGTCGGCCAGGAAATGAGAATGTAAGAAAAAAGTATTGGCTCTCAAGCCCCCAGCTGGAACACAATGAGTCGCTTGGCGGTTGAGTCAAGCAGAAGGTTGGCAGCCAGCCAGTCAGGCTTCACAGAAAGATAATAAAACCAGTAATAATATCAATGACTTAACAATAATACTGATAATATCATCCTTACGCGAAGCCCTACCACCAAGCAGGGTGGCTTCTGTCGCCTCTTACGAGATCCTGTACTGCCAGCGTGGGAACGGGGGGAGTATTCTAGGCAGCCCCGATACAGCCAAAAGCATATGCTCGGGTAACCTAGGTATTTTTGAAATATATTTAATGTGGAATATCTGACAAGCGAGTAGACATGCCATCTGATGGTATGTGGTCACTGCCGCCCATGATCCACCGTGATACCACAGACATCAACGAAAAGCAGGAGGCGGTTTCAATATGTCCAACTCCAAATGTCCGCCTTCAAAAAGACGTCAGGGTTGTCTAATTCCCCACGACTTTGTCAAACTAGTGAAGTAAAAGCATACACAAAACGTCCCAGTGTCATTTCGTCGTATCGTTAAGTCGCAGGACTGTCAAAGTGTTACTGGACCGACTTTCAATGTTAACAATCGGAAGTCACAACGCATCTCGCAACGACTATTATTTTTAAGGACCATCTTGTGTATTCTTTTATTATGAGCTACCTGATATCGGCAAAGTCGCGTGTGTCCGAAAGGCAACGAGGAATTATTTAAGAACCTTAACATGTTCTCAAGTTTGGACAATTGAACAATTGGACATTGGAGAAACTAAACAGAAAGAGAATGTAAGACAGAATGCCAGACAGGTAAAATCTTGTGACTTAGTTTCCACACGCACCAGAATCTTCGGTATTAAATTACGGGTAGATAGTACAGAGCCCAGCGAACTCTGACAGGGGAAACGTTCGCCGTGGCCTAGGCCGTTGTTTGCCGGAGTCCACCACCACCAAGCGGGCTTGGCACCTAGTCTCAACATCACATTATCCTCCATATAAATGTTATAATATAACATGAGTAGAACGGTTACAAACTGTTGTGTTCATAAATTGTTCGGAACTTACATTACGACGAACAATGTAAAAGTAACGGGTGCTCTCGATTTTATTCTATTGGAGTCCAATTGTGGATCTCGTTAACGCCGCCGGCAGCGGGCAGACCTAGACGCGAGGTCTTGTTCGTTTAACATTGTAAGACACCGGGAGGTAATATTGGTATAAAACTAATAAATCGTAAGTACCTGTTATTGGAGTAACAGAATATATTTTTATTAAATTGTATTCCCGAAACCGAACTGTATAATACCAACATACAAAACTCTGATGTACTTACATTCTTTTTAACTCTTCTGTTATAATCCAATCATGGTTATTAGATTTATTGAAAACGATTGCTGCTTCCAATATATATTAGCCGAAATTAAATTTATTAAATGATGACTTAATATTTATTTTTAAATATCATACTTTTCGTTAGGGAACCGTGTGTGAGATAGAAAAAATAAATCTCATGGTTTTAAAATTTTATTTGTTTTAATAAATATTTCTTTATATAACAACAAATGTGCGAAAATAAAAATTAACGATTTCAAAGAATGATTGGCAGTTTCGCTTATATCGTATGAGAAAAAAATCAGTAAAAATAATATATCGTAAAATATATCGATTCCAACATGTAAAGATTCTAATTAAAAAAAATAAAATAACCACATAATTATTTAATAACTGCCATTCCGTTTTACAGAAAATTGTAAAGATTCAATTCAACAAGTACTTTCCTACAAAATTTCATCAAAAGTCCACTAATAAATTTCAAAAAAATCCCACAAAATGAAATACAGATAAATAAAATTATATTTTCAAAAGTGCAACAGGGAATGACTTCATCCTGTGTTTTGTTAATTTTTCTAACCTGGCATTGCGAGGAAATTACTAATATAAAAAAAAATCTTTCATATCAATAATATTACAGTGGTTTGTACGATCCAAATGGCAACACTCAATCTAGCAATTTTTTTTTACATGGAAACCTCCAACTTAGAGAATTATTGTAGTGTCAAGTGGAATAATATCATGTAAGGTATAAAATGTAACCAGACATGTTAACCTTGACTTCGTTGTTGTCCCTTAAAAATAAGTATCGATCTACTGAATTGTTTTAAAGAGGTATATTCATCAACTGAGCGGTACAAAAAACCGCAAAGCGCTTCATCACACCTACGTTCCCGTAGCGGCGGTACGGCAGATCTCACTGGTTTTTATTAACGGTCTGTGAATTATTTTCAAATGGTTCCTCGTTTACATTCAACGTACAATGATGAACTTTAACCGTACGTAATAATTCCTAATTCCGCCGAGCAACTTGAATGTGTTGCAAGGGCGCATCAGGGCGAGTTCCTCTCACCAGCGGCTCGATGTTGTTTGAATAGATGTCCGCCGCGAGCTCTTCGGTACCTATTTCGGGCTCCGTCTTCGCTTGTTTCGTTGCCTCGTCGACCTCCTTGCGGACTTTGGCGTCGATTTCCTGTGGATTTTAAAGTAGGTTTTAATTTTAATACAAAATACCAAAGAGAACGCCCAATTGACACTCGCACACGTAAACATCAAAACTCTGCAAAGTGACAAATTCCCAACACTGTTACAAGCCAATGAGAACATTTTATTCCAGACCTCATATCATGGAACTAGTCAGTACTGTTAATTCCAACAATACTACAGAATGTAAATACATAAATCAAACTATTTTTATTTCATTATGTTGTTGATACACATACATAAATGTTTGTTTTTACAGGTTTAGTTCGGCGCCAATTTTAAAAAAGGAACAGTCATCGTCTGTTTATTAAATACGTCACAACAATATTTTATGGAACATCTACAACATTTTGATAAGCTCCCGTGTAATTTGTTGCGTAATTATGAAGGTCTTAAGCGCGCTTGACCTGGCTGCAGCTCCGATCTGAGAGTCAAAGCTCACGCCATTCCAAGGTTGCTTCATAGGTTAACCACAACTATCCATTTATGGTGGCGCGCCTTTGGAGAGGCTTATCTCCAACAGTGGACCAGATGATTGTGATGTGGAACATGATCTATCAGTAACACTACCTGTAAGTCAACGCGCCATCGGTAGCTGCGAAGCGTTCAAGACACATCGCCAGTCAAGTACTAACAGCGCTCCAAGTGACTCGACCGATGCCGATTGACGTGTCGTCAGCCTACGAGGGCTTCACTTCTAACGCGTATTATACACCGGTGTGTTTGCGTTTACCATCACATCCGTGTCGTTGCGTGTGTGTCAGCTTGTGTACAACCAGATTTTTGTGGCCATTGTAAATCAGTCCTTGACTACGTTCCGGTCTGATTTCAAGTATGACGCATTAACTTAGCAAAACTTCCTACAGTTCGATATGTGTTATGGGTATTTCGTCGCGCTGGACATGAGATGAATATACCCACATAATTGTAACTGAGATTATGAGCAATTAAATAAATTTGGATATAACTTCTAAACTGTTAGTCGGATTTTGATGAGAATGGAGCCACACAAGCAAAGCTCGTCTTGCCTTGTCCTCGAAATAACATACTTTGAAATTTTGCTAGTTTATAGCTAATTGTTTATTTGTATTTGGCTCTTTTCAGCTTTCAAAGTACTTTGTAACAGCGTAGCTTGGCAGTTAACACTATTCTATATTATTTTAGTATCCTATATTCTACATAACTCATTTTGAACAAAAGATGGGCTGAACCCTCTGCACCACCAAAACATTTGTGATATGCCGATGTTCATACCTTGAGCTGGTCGGGTGTGGCCAGTTCGGAGTTCAGCAGCTTATCCTTGAACGAGGTGATGGGGTCGCGCGTCTGACGCACCTCTTGCACCTCGTCGCGGGTCCGATACGAGGTGCCCGGATCGGACATCGAGTGACCCGAATACCGGTACGTCTCCATCTCCATCACCAACGGGCCTGAGATCGTACACAATACCGTGGAGTACTTCGAAATAAAAAAGCGATATGCTCCTATAATTATCTCACCAAGACCTTATTACAACAATGTGTAATAATAAATAAGTGATATGACTGACATTCCACTATTAAAAAAATATCTTGATCGCGCTGTCCCGACGGATTTGTTCATTTAAAGATTGTTTAATTGATTAGTTTTAAATATAACAAAATGTTATGAAAATGGGCTTTGACTATTACATTTTAATTTACACAAACATTGTTCAAAATATTATTGACCATTATTTTCCAGTTTACTGTCAACGTTTATACAATACGGGAGGTCTGGCATTATGAATCATTTCACATTGTCATATAATTATGATTTAAATAAAAGCTCTTTTGTTGACAATGTGAGTTAAATTAAATGTCTGGGTACTTTGCCAAGCTATCCCTAACCATGTTTGAACCGGTTGACAGAAGCTACTGTTAACATGACCGCGGTACACTCGCTGCCCACTTGTTAGTTGGAATAATGCGCTACGTCACAGTTTATACGGTTTGATGTCTAAAAATATATCAAAATAATCATAATGGACTAACTCAATGCCATGCGGCATTTTCTACCAAGCAACCGTGAGCGATATAGAAAAAAGTTACGGTAGGCGTAAACAAAATAAGTATCCGTTGTAGACTATATATTAATTAGGTGCAATACGAAACGGATAGCTTTTTTGCCGGACACCCGATATCCGGCAAACCTCGTTTTCGGATGACCGGACAGCCGGCCGTTCATAGCTGATTGGCGCATATCATGAGAATAGGAGCCGCGCGAACGTTAGGGTGGAATCGAGTGAATTTAGATCATTTTAATCAGAAGCGCGGTTTGTGCTTCATTGTGTTAGCAAAATTCATTTGAAGTAGCAATCACGTTCTGTTGTTTTTGAGGATAAAGTAGTGTGTTTATAGATCAAAAGAGATTGAACGACGAAACATGACATCAGTAAAGAAAAGATCACCATTATGGCAATATTTCCATATAAAAGTAAAGGGCAATTAGACAAAATAATTTGAAAGGAAATTTCTTTGGAACGTAAATGCCGCCAAAGCCAAGAAATATAAAAATAAATATATAGAAAATAGCAATATATAGAAATATATAGAAAATAGCAGAAATGATCGCACTTGACAACGAACCATTGTCCATTGTAGAAAGATCCGGATACAAAATACTCCTAGAACAAGTTTTAACTCGCTATAAATTGCCAAGCCGTATATTACCCAAAAAAATGTTCCTGATATCTACGACAGAATTTATGAGAAAGTAAAAGTTAACATTTCAAATGCTCTCGCAATTTCAGTGACTCTGGACATATGGACTTGCTCACACGAAAATACCAGCTTCCTGAGTTTCACAGCTCATTGGTTATCAGCTGATTTTAAACTAAAAGATGGAGTTCTTGCAATGAAGCCTTCCTTAGGTTCACAGACAGGAAAAGTATTGCAACGGAGCTTAAAACTCGCAAACCTTTGGGATACTGACCATTCTAAAATTCATTTGCTAATTCATTATAGAGGCGCAAATACGGTGAAGGGTGTTCGATTAGCCGAGTATGATTCGGCTGGATGCTTCATACGCACGCTTCGGAGTGCCATAAACGAGTCACTCAAAGTCCAGTGTGAAGGAACAGCAATGATTGCTGCTGGTCGACAACTTGTTACACAAAGCACAAGATAAACTGCTAGAGATTCAAAGTGAGTTAATTTACCCGAGCATAAGTTGGTGCAAGATATTAGCACTATGTGGAATTCCACATTTTATATGTTAGAGCGTCTGTTTGAACAAATGCGGGCCTTGTCATTGTATATTGCTGATCACTTTGACACCTCAACAGTGGAGTTCGATGGAGCAATGCATCAAAAAACCTTTTGATGAAATAACCAAAATAACAAGTTTTGGTTTTTTCTGTGTGTCTGAAGTAATGAATGGATTGTCAAATGAGACATTCACTGACGGCCATAGCCTGAGAACAATTATTTTTTAGTCATGTCGGCCCAAACTCTAGTCTACAAGCTGTTATGAAACAATGCCGTTATTACCTTTTCCACTAGTGCAATAGTCGATAGCGAAGCGCGTGGCTTCCCTAGTGGCGATCACGTCCATTCCGTCTACCCAGATGCCGGGCACGTAGTCCCCTCGGGTGTAGTAGTCTGTGCTCGCCGAAGATCTGTCCACGCTCGTACCCATCCCTGGGCAATACGAAGGAGCCATCAATGAAATGAAATTTATTTGAAGTTGCGTTTTGACAAAACAAACATCTAAAGTCAAACTACACCATCGCTCCAACTGATCCCTATCCCTGATATTCCCGGAAAAAGAAGCTACAAGAGACTTCCAACAAGTTTTTCTCCTTACTCACTTACCGACAGTCCTTTAGACTATATATCAAACTCGTGTCCAAACTGTCTATTCATGAATTCATTCTGCCTTTGACGCGACTTTTAAATTTCTTCTCCTTCGTAGTCGTTAATATACTTGTCAGAGTGCTCATGGTCATCACTTCTGACGGTGAGTCTCCTGATAATTCATCAGCATTCGTCGCGAACTGACGCGTTTCACGTGCATGCATTTATAGAGCCTTTAAATTCTGCCGTTCTTAGGTCGGTCCAACATAATTGAGATCTACCACGTGGCACTGTCCCTTCAATCTCGCCCTGCACCACAATGCGTTAAACAGAGGTGTCAGCGCGTAGCGACACGTGCCCCAAAAATATGGGTATACCACGCTTGGACGATGGAGGACAGACCCTACTCAGTGCCGAGCTGTTCGAAAATATACTTTGTTTTTAAATTTTACAATAGCTTATGCTGACGCAGAACTATGATCTCAGCGCTTCTTTTCCACAGCTTTCTTCACCCTGAGCTCTTATGCGGAAGTCAAGCGTGATTAATTTCAAATAAATTAATGGCTATGTACACAGTTTACTGTGGGCATCGTGGGCTGATGTGATGTATGTGATGTATTTGTAACATATTTTTCTCATCATCACTTACCATATCCATTATTTTCACAGACGAACACACAAGGCAAGTCCCACAGCTTGGCCATATTGTACGCTTCGAAAAGTTGCCCCTGATTCGCCGCTCCGTCGCCGTACAGCGCGAATGTAACGCCCCCGTCGCCGCGGTATTTGTGTGCTAACGCTATTCCCGCTCCCAATGGTACCTGGTATTATAATGTTTATCTAAATATTTCTGAAGTTACACGGTCATGTTCATCTGTGTGTATTGTTATGGTTTTCCACAATTTTTTTTAAACAATGAAAAATCTTCTGTCATACAAGTGCATATAAATATGCCAATAACACAAAATTATCCAGTGTAAATGGTCGCAAACTTTTGGAGGTATTCCCAGTTTACTGATGACCTTCATATACTAGCTGTAACTGTTTACGACGTAATTATAGGGTATATCCTGTTATAGCATTATTGTCAGAATCAACTTCCATAGCTACCACCGTCTTTGAACATTGACAATGTTACATTTTATCTCAACTAATCAGGAGAGCGTTTTCTGTCACACTGCGATAACTTTTTGAAGTGAAACTTCTTTAACAAAGTTGTGATTTAAAACTATAGGATTAAGAGTATAAGAAAAATAATAAATTATAGTTTCATATTATTCAGTCTCCTCTGTGTGCGATGCTTTGTCGCCACCGCATTGTTGGTTTACGTATGTGTGCTTATGTGCGCCTATATCCATTCCAGTGTTGCCGAGTCGAAGAGAGAGAGAAGGCGTTGTATAATGAGTATAGTCTCTTTTTGATACTTGCTCTAGTCCAAGCGCACTAATTGTGTACTATGTTTGTAATTGTGTTAAACCATGTGTGTGCACCCGCGTCTTACGAAGCCTTGACCTATCTATTTACGTGTATTATTAATGTAAATATTTTTATAATTTTAATAAGAGATAGTCGAGGATGCTTTTCAAATATTTTTGTGGATATCATAAAAAAAATTAACCTTACAATTAACCTACTCCTGTCACTGCATTCATCTTATTTTTTCTATATGTATTATTCTGGAAGTTTCACTTTTACCGTGTTTTGAACTGCACACAAACACCTCTTTTTCTATTTACGTACATTTCATGAACATTTTCATCGTATTTAAACGAACCCATTTTATCATCTTGATAACACATCTGAGCAATACAGAAACTTATATTCGGCGAGATGTAGCCCTAATTTTCATACCTCTCGAAATCTCTGTTTTACCAAAGATGTATATTACCACCCATTCAGCCAACTCACCTGAGCACCGACGATACCATTTCCACCGAAGAAGTTCCTCCCATACAAGTGCATGGAGCCGCCCTTACCGCGGGAGCAACCTGTGCGACGACCCGTGAGCTCGGAGAGTACTCCTAACACGCTCACGCCCATCAGATGAGTCCAGCCATGGCAACGGTATGCCGTAATCACAGTATCTACTTCACGCATTGCAGCCCGCATACCCACCGCCACTGCCTCTTGGCCTGCAAAAAATTTGAAAACCTCATCAATATTTGATGCCTATTGGTTAACAAACATGCATACACAACAATAAACAATAGAGAATCGGAAACTTCATTGAGTAATTTTACATTATATTTTACAAATAACCATGTAATACACTATGGATATTAACTATGTACACTAAGAATATTTTTGGACAGCATAAAGTAAATAACCAACATTAGTTAAAATTATATTTCTTTTATATTAACAGTTAGCTAATGAGTAAACAGGCTGTATGATATATAACACTGGAGACATTGCCAAAAAAAAAGTAGATAAACATGCTTGTTAAGTGTCTTTGCAATACTGCAACCGAAACATGCTAACAATTAATAACAAAGTATTAAAACATGAAATTCGCCTTAATATTTGACATTGCACTCACCAGCCTTCACATAGTAAACTTTCAATGTTCAATCAGGAGAAAAATAAAAAAATCACACCTGAGTACAAATGGCAGAATCCTCTGATAATTTTCTCCTTATACAAATTGCCAGATGCCGTTTCAATGCGCCGTAATACTGCCAATTGTTCATACAATTTAAGTGCATCTTGAGAGGTCAGTGATGCTGATGTAGCTGGGCCTTTATCCAACTTGTGGAGTTTGTAGGGCTTAAAATTAAAAACATGACTTATCACCTTTCAGTTTAGTTTCAGTTTTCAGTTTGAAAATGAAACTACAATTATGAAATCAGCATATATTTCAACAGTACTTCAAAAATGTTTTAATTAAAATATTAATTTGAATAAAAAATCCTCAATATTCATTCTGATTGCTCAAAAAAATATTTATTGGTATTTTTTGCAGTATCATATAATTAAAGTAAAAGGAAATACATAGGTTATACATCAAAACATTGTTACACTTGACATTTTGAAGGTTAGGTTACATAATAATACCTGTCCAGCCAAGTGTCTTCTACTCTCCACATAAATGAAATTTTACATATATCAACATGAAGATATAAAACTTAGCTCCAGAATTACCACTGAATGTATAAACATATCAGTAAAAATTAGTTACCTTAATTTCGAATGTAGCCTCAGATTTTGAGCTATATTTCGCATTAGAAGTGGTTACGGCTGGGGCCGCGGCTTTCTAAAACACGAAAGAAATATATTTAATCAGCATTGTTTACCAAAATTGGTTATTGATAGTTGTATTTTTATAAAACCCTATCGGGACCTACCATGACAGAACCACTAAGGAGCTTAGCGGCGGATGGGAAGATTTTACTCATTTCGGCTATTAATTTTTCTATGAGGCCCAGATTTGTTTAGTGATCCTAAGTAAGGATCACTTTGAAATAAATTTAATGAAATATAACTAAAATTTAATAGCCGTCGACCACCAGACTTTTGAAATTTGTCTTTTAGTGACTTAAAGAGCAGCCAACATTATGAATCAATGACGTATAACCACATGACATTTGTCATTAGGACGAAGGGTCATATCCAAGGTCATATATATACGTTCAGAAAATATAGATGAACAAAATAAATCCTCTAAATACATTTTTTTTAATCAACTAAAACCAAAGTTATAAACATAATATACTAACGTAATAGACGAACACTCATCTCATCATCACGTCACTAAAACTTAAATATGCATGTCTATGAAAACAACACTTGTGCGAGTGAGTTTTAGTGATGACACATTCACAACCATGCACTATATCGATGTGCAGACTGTATTACTTATACGGCATGTTATATTGAAATTGTAACATATAATATACATAACATAAAATCAATCAAATAATACACCTAATCACTATTTTTTAATTATTACTATTTTAGCAGAATATTTTAAACAAAATGACTAATTGGTTGAAGTACCACATAGAGTGGGAAAGATTTAAGCGACATCACACCGTGTAAACAGTGAGTTACAATGTTAATCTAATTAAAAATTACGAACAAGAAAAACGTTTTAGCTGATTTATGTTTTATGTTTATTTATTTGGAAATATACGAATGGGCTTATATCCAGGGTATTAATAAAATTGTATAGTTCAAATACGCAACTGAAAAAAAAAACGCAAAGTTGACGTGGGAGCTTTGCAAAGTGTATTATTTCAAACGCCAAAAAAGTGCTCTGATCTGAACAAATCTGGGTTTATTCGACGCACAAAAATAACACGTAACACAATATCGCCCAACATGTCGCTTAAACCAAAAAGCCATTCACTCGTCAATATATATCTTAGATCTTTTAACTGGTTAAAATGTTCTTGATTATTATTCACAAGTAATATAAATTTATTTTCTTATACTAACAGACAATACAGTAATTTCAGTGAAGTATAAAATAAATGAAATTCTTAAGGCAAACATTTTTGAATGTTTGAAACAAAGTGAATGTAATGTATTATACATAATTTTAAAATTACCACGTTAAAAAGTTAGGAAATCGATATATCGTGCAGCGATGCCAATTTGTGGAGACTTTCTCGAATTGCGGGGAATCTCAAGTCGATTAGGGATTGGTGTGGGGCTTGGTTCTATGCGGGGAAAACATGGGGAACATTACATTTATACCCGATAAATTATAACCGATAAATGACTCTTTGGACGTTTTCTTATTAGTATGAAACTATTTTGTCAAATATTACACATGTTATCGATTACTTGTTTACTTCAGGACATCACCAGTTTGTGTTTTGTAAGTAAGTACAATACTACGTGGGAAAGTCCATGTCTATAAACTAATACAATGAATAATCTGTTTTTATTCTGTCTATTTTAACTAGAAACACACTTATGTTGTGTTCAATCCTACGTTTTTATAGCGAGCTCATACTATGCTGGATTTCACTCAGCATGGGCTTGATATGGGCTATAATGAAAAATATTCAGCTTTAAAAATGCCTCAGGACAAAATTTGCTTCCAAATTTTAAAACAGTGATGCAGTTTTTATTCGTGCTTTTGTTCACTAACGTACCAGTAGAAAGGAAAGTTAGTGACTTAAAAAATATTAAAACAGCGGACAGAAACATACATAAATAATACACGATAATTTCCTTATTGACTACTAGAGACAATAAAAACTGCTGCATTTTCAAATTTATACCTTCAAAAACAAAGTAAAATCGTACGATATGGCAAAAGTCCTAATAAAAATGTATAAAATCTCTATAAATTTCTTTTTTTTCTTTATTTCTACGTGTGGGGAATTGGAACATTTTATCCCAGAATTTAGGGAATTTCACTTTGATTTTGGGGAATTAGTAAAACGGGTACTGGCAACCTTGATTGTTATGAATAGGACAAGATAAGGATATAATAAATCTATATGGATAGTGCGGCTGGTTTAATTTAACTTTTATTATGGTATTTATTACTTACAATACAAGCTAAGTCTAAGTGAATTGACTTGTTTTGTAAAAAAAAGATAAGAAAGATACGTATAAACGAAAACAATATCAGTATGAAGACCGCATTGATGGTTGCCGAAAAACCCTCTCTAGCGGTTAATCTCGCTAATATTTTAAGTAATAACAAATGTACTGGTAACAAAGGTACAATTAACGTTTTCTGAGTATAGTGAATCGTAGATTTATATGAATAATTGACATTACAATACGCAAAATTCTGATTTCATAGGATCGTCTACAGCTTGCCCTGTCCATGAATGGAACGGGACATTTAGGAGCGAGCCAGTTCGATTTAAAATGACCTCTGTTTGTGGTCACGTCATGTCTTTGGATTTCACTGGAAAATACAACAATTGGGACAAGGTAGACCCCGCAGAGCTTTTCACCTGTCCGACTGAGAAGAAGGAAGCCATGCCTCGGCTGCGAATACCAGCACACTTAGCTCAAGAATCTCGGGGTGCTGATTACCTTATCCTGTGGTTAGATTGTGATAAGGAAGGCGAAAACATCTGCTTTGAAGTAGGTCAAATACAGTATTTTTTGTTTTATTAAATCAATATTTATAGTTATGATTTAATTTGTAATACTGTTAAGAAGTGATTATAGAAACGATTTATAATCTGAAATTATATAGCGTAGGGTGAATGATATTAAAAATAAGCTTTTAAGGGAAGATCACATTCAAAGGACAATACAAAATATTGTTTATTAAAAAGGTTTAAGTGATTTGTTTCAAAAACCATAGCTTGATGAGCTTTTGCATATAGCTCATGAATTTGTGTGTAATATACCTCATATGATATGATGTGTCAATCTTTATCGAATTAGGTAATTAAATAGGTAACTGCTATGGATAAAATTTGTTCACTGCTTCCATGCTTTGGATGGCAAGTTAAGTCATCTATCCAGTTGTTTTTCTTGTTACTGTGACTTGGGTTTGTTGCAAATTGGTTCAGCCCTCTACTAACCTGAAAAAGTATGCTCTAGACCTCCTCATGTATGAGCTGAAGCCATATTAACTGTTGACATTGATGTACCTTACTCTAGTTTTGTCTCAAACTAATTTCTTCATTTTATGCTAATTTATTATTTTCAGGTGATGAATTGTGTTGCTCCTTATATGAAAGGTGATGTTATGTCACCCCTGGTGACGTTCCGAGCTCATTTTTCTGCTATAACAGAAAAGGATATCAAGGCAGCTATGTCCAACTTAGGCAGGCCCAATGAAAATCAGTCTCGAAGTGTGGATGCTCGTCAAGAATTAGATTTGAGGATTGGTTGTGCTTTTACACGTTTTCAGACGAAATATTTTCAAGGTATATATGATGTACTGGTGCTATTAATATGTAGATAATCGCAGGATTAATTTTAACTGCAATGCAAATTCACTTTTTGGTGTTTCATACTGACATTTTGACTATATACAGTCTCATTTTGATGTGACCATGATTGATGGAATTGAGTTAAAATATGAAATAGACAAGTAATAATGAAAAGTACAAAAATTATTAGTATCTGTTAGTTAAAATGTATTATGTCCGCCATGATATAACTTCCATTATATGCAGTATATATTTGAAGAATCTTCCACATTGGTCTGGTAATGTTGTCTTGAAGCAGCTTGCTATGACTTTGATAATTTGGAGCAATACATATATTTTAAATTTCAGTTAACTTATAATTTGAGTAATAAATATCTAAATTCACTGTTTTTATTAGTATTTACATTATTTAAGTATGCTTCCTTAGTCTGCAGCAAAGTTTTCAGACAATCATGAATTTCCTTCACTTGGATTGATTATTAATCCACTAATAACACTCAAAGTGTTTTTATGACAGACGTAAGGGTCTGCCATAGGGTAAGCGCTACAGCGAAAAAATAATGACTCATAGCCAGTTTGTTGTAGTTATTATTCTCAGCTGCTTTTTTTTATCTCCAGGTCGATATGGCGATCTTGATGCATCGCTCATTTCATACGGACCTTGCCAAACGCCCACTTTAGGCTTCTGTGTGCAACGTCACGACGAGATCCAGACATTTAAGCCGGAATCATACTGGGTGTTGCGTGTGACTGCCTCGACAGCAGAAGGCACGGAGCTACCGCTAGAGTGGAAGAGAGTTAGGTGCTTTGAAAAGGATATCGCGAATACATTCCTCGCTCATATTAAGGAGATAAAAGAAACAATGTGAGTGCCTTTATAAGGAAAGTTGACAGTGTTAGTATTTTAACATGTAAGACATTGCAATGAGCAAGGTGATGTGCAAAATTACCTCATTAACGCGCGATTTCGCCATCTTCGCATTCTACGTCTGTATTGTAGTAACCATTCAACCATCTTATTATACTATATGAGGTAATAGAACTGCCTTATGATCTCAACTTTTAAAGCCTTTCCAGGCTTTGTTTAACAATTAAGTCAGCAATATTTTTATAGATTTGTTATATATGTATGTTTATAGTAAATTGAGGCATTAAAATCTAATATCCTGAGAACGTAAATTTTACAGGGTAGTGAATATTCAGGCGAAGGAGAAAGTGAAATCGCGTCCAGTAGCGCTGAACACAGTCGAGCTTATGCGCGTGGCTAGCGCTGGATTGGGGATGTCACCGCATCAGGCCATGCAGGTTGTTATGCATTTTTTTGGGGCGTAAAGGCCTAAATACATCCCGATTCTCCGACCAATTCGACGATCTTGTTTAGCTGCAAGTAAAGGTTGGTTTGCCAGCCAAATGGCCCGCGATCGATTACCAGGCAAAAATGTATGTTACAGATAATTATTTGTTTCGAGTGTTCTGTGGGTGTTTGTTATGCCTTATTGTGTGTGTCCATGCCACTCGTAACACAGGGAATCCTAGTGGCGCATGAGAGTGTTAGAATCTGGAATAGAATAGCAGACGTGGTAACGTTGTCAACTCAAGCTAGTTGGAGATCACTGGGTTCTGTATTATCCAGGTGAATCATTGCTTCCCTGGTTAACCACCGCCCTTCTAGAATCAGCCGTCAAATGTTGTTACCGTGCTTCATTAACTAGTTAAAAAGCGAGGATCACTTTTTTCTTGGTCGGTAATGTTTTGACAATGGCATGGAGTTACGGACGGCCATGTATGGCAGTGACCACTTACTATGAGATGTCCTGTCTATTGGCAGTTGCTATAAAACTGAACAATGCTTCGTATATTATGAAAACATGGGACAAGCTGTGCTCCACCAAGATTGTACATTTTACTATGTGACCATTTGATGTAGATCTACCAGCTTTTCTAAGCAACTAAATTGTTGTATACTTATGTTGTTTTTTATCACTATTGGTGCAACGGTAGTGTCAGTGCTCAGCTCTTTCACTATTGGTGCAGCGGTAGTGTCAGTGCTCAGCTCTTTCACTATTGGTGCAGCGGTAGTGTCAGTGCTCAGCTCTTTCACTATTGGTGCA
>DWPT01000849.1:0-21304 GCA_018251895.1 Agathymus mariae mariae
ATATCAAACATTTTAAGTCTCAATTGGAACCCTTTTTAATTTTTTTTATTAGTCTTAATTTATGTTGGACAACAAGCACACAAATAGTGTTAAAGAAGAAAATTGTAATTGAATAAGTTACGTAACCGGAGAAAAATTGTTAAATACGAAAAAAAAATTAAATCGGAGAAAAAATTTCACCTGTAGTAGTAGAATATGTATCAGACAGCCCTCGCGCTCACTTGGAGAAACCCGGACGTAAAAAGACGCATACTATCATACTTAATGTGATATTGACATACATTTGTATTAATAAACCATCATAAACAACCAAGTCACAAGAACCAACAACAGCCAAAAGTCGAAACCAGATTACTTTCCTCTACAGAGTTACTAGGAACTAAGGTATGAAGTCGCCAAAGGTCTAGGTACAAACGGAGTAATGATTTAGGTAAATTAATCTCACTAGAAGACGCGAACCAAATCTCGACTAAAGCAAGAAACAGATAACTATCTGAAACGCCTCTGTAAGATGTATTAGGTATGAACATAAATTAGTTGCGTTAATAAACGAACATTGAAACTTACTTAACTCATTCTCCGTTCGAAACGGCATGTTGGTCAATCTCAAGCTCAATCCCTGCTGACGCCGAATCGTAGCGAAATTCAAAAATTTCTATGTAGCATATTGATCTACGACATAAGATACGAATAATAACAAATAAAAGACGCGCACACTAATCGCTACAAACCCCTTGCATTCGTACGAATTCAAGCGTCTTTATTTTATCTTAGTAGAATTTTATGCGTTATTGTGAGGAAAGAGTTCAATGCAGATACTATATTTAGTTATGAACTTGCAAATACCATCGTTTCATGTAAGAAAAGATACCTTAGGATTAAAAAAATCTGCACTGTTATAGGATTAGGTTTTTATTTTTCTGTTATACGTGTATTCATTTGTAACTTTTTTATTTTTGGACACTTGCACTGAAACAAACTTTTAAAATTGAGTGACGCTTACCGCAATACATTGGTGAAAATCAAAACGAAATCGGTTGAGCCGTTTCTGCGATTAGCGCGCACGAACGCACAGACAAGCAAAAAAAAATTCTAAGAACATTTTTTTTAGTTCTATAGCGTTAATAAAGGTCCCTAATGATCGTTTTTCTCGTAATTTTATCCCTCAGATAACAAAAAGTTAGAATTTTACGATACGTGTAGATTATCGTATCGCCCAGTTCTGTCGCTATGTAATGGGGGTTGGGCCTCAGTGTGATAAGAGCTGCGTGTATAATTGTGTTATCTCTATGGAAACCTAGTCGGTTCATGTCGAGCGCGGATGACGTTCGTATGAAATCCAAATTCAAATCGTTTATGTATCTTGTAAATATACTTATGCATGTCGTTTTTGCTTCCGCTACCATCTCGGAAAGCTCATTTAACATTCAGGAGAAGAAATCGACGCATAACAATTAATAAGTAAATTTTTAACCACCTAACGGATTGCAGCGTCATTTACCAACGTATTTCATCTATAATATTATCATAATCTCCTACACCTACAAGGCTGTGCTTTCAAAAGCCGCTTGAAAGTTCCCTTGTTTAAACCACACATCAACTTTGGAGCTTTACTATAAATGCTAAACGTACCTTTAAGGTTTAAAGATCGCTGTGCGTATGAGAAGTGAATTATCACTTAATTTAGAGACATCAAACTTCGTTAAGAAATTTGCATAGCTGAGCGTTGTGTGTCAAAGTATATCTGCCAATTGGTACGTGGTCGCCATGATGGATATACACCCTGAAAAGGTGAGAACCGAAGCCCACCAGTAGAGAAGGCGGTAACCATGCAACTGAACGTTGGAGTCATCAATGTTCCATATGAGGCACATATTAGTCCTCAAGAATAGTGACAAATATTTGTCAATATTTGAGATACTTAACGATTACTTTTTATTTCTACGTAACTGTTCAATAATTACTACTCCAACGAGTGCGAAGTTAGCGAATTAAATTACGAAGTACTTGGTAAATATTCGTAATATGTACCTACCATGGTTAGTATGTCTGTTAGTGTTCGTGTTACACGTGCACACACAATATTTCTCGAAAAAGATTCAATAAATAGCGCTGTTGCCTTGTTAATAATAAACTCCAAAAGCGATATTTATAAAAATTCAATGTATTGTAAAATAACATGAGCCATGCCAGCTAGTATATAAATAAAATAAAGCAGTTCAAGCTAATAAAATGTTGATTGATTTTATTACGCGGAAAATTTTATTACTTAAATAAATCAATTTGCAACATAATCATTTTTAAATTAGGGTCGTCGCCAAACGAAGAGGGTAATTAGGCGTTTGAGTTCAACGCCACGAGCGAAAAAAATGTCATGAGAAAATGCATCCTCTTTAATAATCAAGACACACAGCACGGTTATTTTACGAATCATAAAAATTTTCAAAGTGCAGAGGGATTTTGTGTGTAAAATCCCACATCGATCACTCCGCACAATGCAATCGGAGACGTGATCACTTCCTCAAAAGATCTAATGACAAAACAAATTCGATCAATTCTGAATCGACCCTGTGCGACACAGGGCTGCGAACTATAAATAAGTCCATAAATATGGGCTCCTTTCGCAATTGGGTTTAGCTTGAAATAATCTATATCAATACTAATAATAAAACCAATAATATGGTGAGATACTGTAGATTAGCTTTGTTATCAATGTAGAGGCCAAATTTTTTGGGAAAATCTGTCTATATATTGGGTTGCCTATCCGTGCACATATCACGTTTAATGCCACGATAATGCTTATGTGCCAGGAATATTATTTGTCTTGTTTATGTATATTGTATTTTATATTGCACATAGGACACTTTTCATTCCGAGAAATATATCTGGGCCTACTGAAAGAAAATTTTCTATTTTACTAAGTGCATTGTATATACAATTCAAACTGCTATTCTTGTATTATAATAAAATCCCTAAAATAAAAAAAAAATAAACCAAATATGAAATTTAGGTAATACCTGATAAAAAGCAATATATGTTCTAAATTTCATGTTTTACTGACCAGTTTTGAGAACAGGATATAGCAGACTTACAGACAAACACGAACTGTATAAAGTTTCGGTTTTTCCTTTAGACATACGAAACCTTAAAAACAATAAACGTATAGGTAATTAATTGAGACCTTACGAGAGGCCAATTAAACAAGAGCCCCTCGCGTGCGAATACGCATTGACCGCCGACGTCGTAACGTACAAACGGACGGACTGAGATTGTTTTTGCACTAATTTAATTTGTTACTGGAATGTTTATCTGCGGAGTCGGTTTTGCACTTTGTTTTGTTTCCCGCTTCGTTTCGCTTTAGACATTCGTAGTGCTTGATTACAAAAGTACCAAAAATATATTTCGTTTTTGCTCCCATTATTTTCTTATTAAAGATTACATGAAATTAGGTGATATTTAAAGTAACCTTTGAATGACTCTCACTTGGGAAGGATAGGATCGTGCAGGAGACTTTTAACTTAAATTTAAATTCGAATTAAGAAACCATTAAATCATTCAGGTGTTCTGTAAATACACTTATGCATGTCATTTTATTTTTAACTACCATTTCGAAAAGGTGCTTTAACATTGAAGAAATGAAACGGTGAAAGACACTCCTCAACACATCTTTCAAAACACATGGCAATTACAAAGTAATTTTAACCCTGCGTAGAGCTGGTATCGACACTATTATTTTCAGACGTTCTTGACATTAATATATACATCTATACCGTCACATCCTTTACCTATAAGCTGTGCTTTAACGCGTCGCTCAAAAGTTCCAATGGGTAACTCACATATCAACTTTAGAACCTTATTGTAAAAACAAATTCCAAGCCCCATAAAAAACGCTGAAACTTTTGAAGGCGATATTTAATTAGTAATAGTTCCTAGACGTTTTTAATACCGTCTTTGTAAAGCACCCTTTTTCTAAATCAAATTATGGCTGAAAAATATGGACAAATGCACAAACAGTAATGTTGAAATTATAAGGGTACCGTTTGTAATCCACGGCACACATAATCTCGTGTTGGGATCACAGTACTATTTTAAAATGGTTCCGAGAATAATGAATCGGGTCCCCTATTTTGTTATAAAACAAAATACATTTCATTTATTTCCTCCAGCACTCGCCGCTGTTTCTATTGTATCATCTGTAACAAATTGTCAATTGACTCATTCTTTATTGTTACATAAACCGACATGAAAGACGACCTTTTGGGTTTTTAAAGTGCCACTCAACCCGATAGATAGTAAAAAAAATCATAAATGGAAAATTTTCTTTCCAGTGTTGTAATGAACAGTCCGTGACCTGAGTGAATCATGGACATACTCGTAAGAATAATCCACAGATAAGTAAATATCGATAACTTCTATTCGATCGAATGACCTTCTCAAAACTCATGAAATCCTGATGGTCTCTATTAAAATTACGTCATTGTGTGTGACATTCGTTGCATCGTGAATATATTCCCTCGAATATTTAAATTAAAGACGTCTTAAAAAGTTTCTGACAGCCTAGTCTTTAGCACAGAATCAAGACTACTATTTAAGATAAAAACCTCACTTAGTCACAATCACGAGGATCCTCTATGTTGTGATAAGATGGACCAATGAGACGTCACATTCAGCCACGGTACGAGAAGAATTATTTAAAATACATAATTCTACGGCCTGGGTTTGATTCCCGAACTCAAAATACCACGCTCGCCTGTTTTTCAAATATATATCAAATAGTTTCATCCCAACACATTTAAGCCTTGCCAAATCGAATCTCCCGTGCGGGATCCCAATGTTTTAACTACTAGGCTATCATCGCTTAACAATAGTTCATCGTATATTCATTGGAGTTACGGTACACGGACACAAGTCGTTGTGTTACCTAATTAATGGAATGTTTGTTTATTCCACTCGTTATTGTTTCAACGGTCCAAGATCCGCCTCTCGGCCGAAGTCGCGGGTCATTGTCTCCCTTCAGAAGTTGCTTGTAATTCTCAACTACAACCGTTCTAGATTCACGCGGCTTACTTCAGATTCTTTAATAAATGTATTAGTTGTTGCCTTACATTCAGAGATTGACATATTTGGTATAACTGTTTTATATTATTATTATTATTATATAAAAATATAATAAATAACAAAACATAAATATAATAAAAATTAAGAGAAGGATGACTGTGGAAGTTAATGATTATAATAGAAAGAATACATATTCATTCTTTAGAGCATTGCTATTCGCAATGTGAATTATAGTTTTGTAATAACTAACTTTATAGTTAAATTTTAAATATGACGACCCCGTAGTGCAGTTAATTCCCAATTCAATTTCCGGCTCAGATATTTTTGTGATTTAACCCAAGTCGTATAAAAATTAACAATCGTGACCAATTTTGTCAACAAATGTTTGCTCAAACAAAATCATTATTTCATCTTCGCAACGCCGCCGGTCGCAACCGTTCATTCCAGATTTTACATCGCACGGTAACTTTCAATCCTTAACGCTATCACAGTGTGTGCTAAATGATTTAAATTGCAAATGTGACATGAATCACGCCCGACAGTCGCACAATGTTACTTGTTACATCTAATTTATGAGCTTGCGACTATGCTGACCATTACATTCTGATCTAAGCTTAGGCATGAGTGTCTTGTCATAATGTAGACTTATGGATACTTTATAGCTTCCGTGGCTTTATAATGTCTCAGTAACTTTGTTACTACTTGCAAAATATTTAATACTAAACCAGGTTTTTGATATAAGTCATTAACTACGGCTGACGTAGCGGCCGTGGGTTTAACAGGGATTTTTTTCCAAAAATTTCGAATTACGAACTTTCGATGCCTTCTTAAGCATAGAGCGTTCTCCTACTTCTGAAATTTGGGAGTTCTAATGGCGCTGGAAGGCCTCTAACAAGAATGATTAAGTAACGATAGCTAGAGACTTAACCTGCTATACGCAGAACGCCAGAGTTATTAGCGGGCAACTATCCAACTTCCAATCGCACCATTGTGTTACCCGACTAACACTAACGATTCACATCCGTCGTGATATCAAAAAATCACTATCAGCCATCTTTTGCACACTGACATGATATTCTGTGTCTACATTCTGTGAAGCTCAGTTAAACATAGTTTTCTTTAACCTTAACTAAAACAACAACACATGTTGATGGGTGTCAGTTAGAAGCAATAATACTTGACCAAATCCATACCGATTGCACGTGAAGCCATCCTCAGCGCTTGGTATCATTAGATAGCAATCATTAAGCCATGTCGAAGGCCTTCGGAGAGCATAAGAACTTTCGCCACTTGGGCCACCAATTCGTAAGTACGATGTTAGTAATTTGTTGAAGCTATGTTAATGAAAAAATCTTTCACCGTTTATCCAGACATCGTGAGAATAGTGCCCTGTCGATTCGATTTACGGTGTACATTAAAAGTCATCTAGCATTTGACATAAGAAGATCTTCATTATCAGCGATAGCTTGCTTAATTTTTCCAGCTCTGAGGTATCAGGAAGTAATCTGCGGACTATTAAGGCTAGTGGCCATTCATGATATATAGTTTTTTGCTTGCCGTATATACAACTTATATTAGTCATAGATTATAGAACTGTTAGTAAATTGTAATAAAAGATGATTACTGATATTTTTTCTACTTACTGGTCAAGTGAAGTGTTTCTTTAACATATGTTTAAGTTAGTATATGAACCAGTCATACTTATGTAACGTTCCATTTTGGTACTCAGAAAAAGCAATGCATCTGTGTGCATCTTATAAAACAAAATCTCTATCCATCTGTCTGAACGCGAAAATCTCAAAAATTACTCTATGGATTTATATGAAGTTTCTACCCGTACGTTGAAATCCATGTGAAAATTTAAGGTTCATGGTGAATAGATAAATAAAAAAAATTTGTAAAACACCTGATAAAATCGAGACACAATTGTTTTGGGTGCGATTTATAGAAGTGAATGTTATAATCACATTATCCGAAGGGAATCGAAAGCGGGTAAGCGGTATATATTTGAAAAATCTGACGTCAAAAATACAACAAAAATGTAAAATAATGAATTTATTAATTTCTCTGTTAATAATAATAAATATAACATTATTCAGAACCTGAAATTTTTAAGAAGTGTAAACTTTTTCAATCTAATTAAATATGATTGTCAGTTTATAAGCAGGATAAAACGAATAAAGTTTATCCAAAACAAAAATGTTACTTAACCGTTCAAAACAAATGTCGGTTATCCTCATAAAAATCCAACGTGACACCAATGTAACCTGTTCCTTGAGATAGCCATAAATTCAGAGTGAGGCTTGTTATTTGGTAACAATCGAGATATTGTTCTGCACAATCCGTGTAGGCCGATCGCGGCTCAGACAAACCATAAATACTTTTAAGGTGTATCTTATGTAACCGCTGGATATGGGCATTATGTGTTTAATAATCTAATTTGGTATCATTGTAATAAATAAAAATCTTTACAAACACCTCTACAAATGCCTTTTTGCCTTTTTATTTTCATCGCAAAAAACTTCCCTAAGGCATTAAGTCCGCCCATTACATCTCTTTTGTAAAGGTTTTGCAATAAAGATTAAATAAATAGATAGTAACTGATAAAAATTAATGTTCTGTTTTAGTTTTTATCTGATTGCCTGTTAATCGGCAAACGTTGATTGCGTCTTGTCTTCAGTTATATACGGCATCAATTTATTATCTCAATCAGTGTGCCGTAGTATTTTTTGGCATCATACAATAGCATTTACCGAATAAATACACCGATACATACAATGGCCGACACACTTTCGCTATTTGATTGACTTCATTATTGAAGACGAATTCACGAGATGAGTGTGAGGTTGTCCGCTTAATTCACATTCACCATTGTATACATTTTATTGACGTGCATCATCAACATCCTCTTATATATTATATTTTGAAGTAAAAATTAGCCACAGGCAAAGAACAGTACAAAGTACCAGTAGTACAAAAGTAATAAGTAATATCAACTCGAGATTCTGGCTGAAATATTTTAGGTAATTCAGTTGCATTGCTGGGCGACCCAGCAATAAAGCTGGGTCATTGTTTCATCCTCAGTGACACCCCTGTTGTTAAGGTTTCTCATAATAAATAGATCATATCTATTGGCTGACCTAATATGGAGAATTTGGTGCGAAGGTTTTGGTACCAGTTCAATCATCCTCAATGAGCCACCCATATTAATAGTTAGCTATAGGAATATGAAAGGTCTATACACACTTACTTAACTTTACAAAATTCTACACGAAATTCTCAAGCTAATTTTTTAACAAACTAAAGTATAATTTTACACAAACAAAATAAATAAATAAATAATATTTTACTGTCTTAAAATAGAACATTTCGTTACTTTTACGATCGCATTATGATTGTAATCTGTTTTGCTACTGCAATATCTTCTTTATGACTTTTCTCACCATTATTTAACAAAAAGATTAAAAACGACGCATTGTTTTTTTAAGAAAAGTTCTTAAAGCATGTTGCAAGAAATTGTTAATTATTTTTATTGCTATAAAACAGATAAGCTTATTGTCTACCTGTTATCTAGCATATGGACATTTGTATATTACAGTTGGTCTCAAGTGCAGTACTCGTTTAATACTAGATCGTGCCTACCTACACCCTTATCAATACTTATCCATGCTAGTAATTGGTCAATGGGCTTCGGTTAAAAGTATAACAACACCTTCGTTAGTACCGCTAGTCTTAATCCACTTCTGAAAGCAAATTAGTCCAAGAAGAGAGAGTCCAAAAGTAGTTGAATTAGTACTTATGCTGGCCCCGCCACAAACAAATCGAACAAAGATTCTACTAGCTATAGAGTAATATAAGAAAGCCTTAAACCATTTTAATAGTACTTTTTAATGTTATCAAAAGAACAAAACTGTGAGCAATCTCCAATAAAATAGCGATTTGTAATGACCATAATTTAAAACGTTAACACGTCATTTATTTTATAACAATCACAGAACTAATTTAAACGCCTCAATAAAACAGAATTGCTGATTGAAGTACGCCTTGTTTTCTTATTTTTTCCTTTATTGGAATTTATTTAGCCGCAGGCTAGGCTGGACGCTTACTGGAAGATGTTAAAAACACAAACGCGAGTAATCATCATTAGTCAGGCAGTAACAATGTAATGGCCAGGACTGTAAGGAAAGTGAAACGTGGTAGATCAAAGGAAATCAGTGCCCTCAAACGACTGCCTGCAATAATAGTGACTCCTCCTGAGAACAAAATCGCCATGAAGATTAAACCTAACGACGAAGCAGAAAATAATTCCAGCGACGCGTCCAACGAAGCCACAAGTTCCAATACTAACAAGACGAAAATGGAAAATTTTAATGTAAACCAACTTATAGCGGAGCTCTCTAAGAACTCAAAGGCTTCTAAAACCGAAATAGAGAACATTCAAAGGAAACTACTCCATCAAGCGAATGAGATACTAAAAGTTAACGCATTCGCCAATCATCCAAACCCAGAACCGAGAATAATCGGAACTACTCAAAAGTACATTAATAATAATGGGCCTGTGTATGGTAGGATACCAATCGTAGCACCCAGAAATGGTGTTCAAAACGGCCTCAACGGAAACTTACGTAGCCAACAAAATGGAACGGTTACAGATAATCCAGAGGCTCAATTAGTCCCTGAAAAACTGCAACACGTATTCAAAGATAACGCTGGAGCTATGATAAGTATCGAGCGAGAAAATATTCAAAGGGTCAGTATGATGGCGGACGCGGGAAGAGGTTTTTTCTACGAAACGGGTTCTGTGAGTCGAGCGCCCGCCAGTACGCGCTCCGCACCGAACAGAGGTGAATGTCTTTTGATATTACAAACGTGAAGTCATTCGGTGTTCTTGTTAAAAATCTTTGTTTGTTTTGAGTTCCGAGAGTTTTGTTGGTTCCTTTATATTTTAAGTATCGTATCGTGTGAGTGAATGAGCACCCGATGTCGTGTTTGTAACCGTTAGACGAATCGCTTCACGTCGGATGGTCCGGTATGTGTCCTTGCCGCTTTCTTGTAGTTAACATGTCTATAACAGATAATTTCGTGCGCTTTATAAGCATACATTTAAGAAGTTGTGATATTTAAAAAGCATTTATTTATCTTATATCCCATAAACTACCTGAATAATAAAAAAAAAATTAAATTAGATAATTACACAATGTTATATAAGTAAATATTATTTTTTATGCACCTTTAACTTCCACCCACAAAAGTCACAACTGAAAACCAGCGGTGCAATGAATATCCTTGAAGCATAATACTGTGTAATATTCAAACACACAGTAGATATTGTAATTTGTTTAACAGTGGTTGATTATTTTGGTAATATTCATAAATTTTCATGTTTTTGCTGTACCTAGTGTTCGTTGATGTGTATTTTTTTCTTTCTTTTTCCTTAAAATCTATGATCATAAACTAATACCAGTTAGTTTTCATCCATTGCAATGATCACGTGCGGATTAAAAAACTTAGCACGCCTTTTTTAATATTAAGGATATCTTTTAACCTTGCATATTTCTGCTTATTATATTAGTTTTTCTAAAGGACTAATTTTGCATTTATTAGAACCATATGAGATTATCATTTATATGAAGTGAAATAAATCCATAATTTATGTCATAATAAACCCGTACAAAATCCAAGAAGGATTCGACCTTCAAATATAATTTAATACCGAATTAACTTTATTATGTAGTTCTTATGCAAAGTAATTTTAAACAGCTTAATTTTGTAAAATGTTTCGCTGTATGCGTCAGGAAAAATGCCGATAAAATTTTGTTACCTCAAACATTTGAATAAAAAATAAAAAATTGAGATACCTGTTTGTCAGACATATACTCTGTTTCTAATATTTTGTGTGTATTTAATGAAAACAGAAAACAGTTCTCTAACCATGTCAATTACACCTGATCCTAACTACAAAAGATTCATTACTCTCTTGATGTTATCCACACACAATGTTAACTTAGACACGAAATCAACTGTCCGTCACGTTAACCTCACTTAAGTTAAGCCTTGTAGTTAAACATAATGTTAAATACATCTTACGTTGACTGCACCTCATGTTATGCAGCAAATGGCCAATAATGAGCCACTGTTGGTGATACAACAAAACCACAAATACAGTAAAACGGTTATAAGCACACCCATAACCATAAAAACACCATTTACTCACGAGAAAGGAAATGGTGCATTGCCACATAGTTTTATGAGAATGTCATCCAGTAACCCGCTGAACGTACTTTCCTGACCTGTCATAAACTTAGGACACTATTAAACTACCATTTTCGTTTTCTATAAGATCACATTACTCACTGGTTACCAATAAAAATGTTACAAGCTTTTCGGTTAGTGTAACTAATTGACGATTAATATACTAAAATATTAATATATTTTGTAACTAACCGCGACAAATGACGATATGGTAACTCTATTGTAAATTAAATATTTGAAAACCTTGATGGGCATCCAACGCGTAAAATGAGCTTCCGGAGCTCACGCACCGGTACCTGTCTTGAGCATTGATGCATTGACGTATTGTCTCATCCCTGGAACACATTAACATTATAGAAGTTACTACGAGTTGCTGTAGTATAACTCCCAAATATACAGTTATTATAAGTTAAAGTGCACTAAATCCTTCTGGGGTAATAAATTAACATTGTCTATGTTTAGAGCTAAAAACTCTTAAAGTAATTGTTGACAAACGAGCAAACGAACCACCTTATGGTAAGTGGTCACCGTCGTCCATGCACATCAGCAAGACCCAAAATATCACTGATGCGTTGTCGGCCAGGAAATGCGAACAGGCAAAAAAGAAAGTCGTTTGGCGGCTGACTCAAGCATGAGGGTGGTAGCTAGCCAGGGAGGCTTCACGGAAAGATAATAATACCAGTAATAATATTAATAATAATACTGATAATATAATCTTTACCCGAAGCCCTACCACTAAGCACGCTGGCTTCTGTCGCCTCTTACGACACCCTGTTCTGCCAGTAAGGGATTGGGGGGAGTATTCTAGGCCATGCCAACGCCAACAATTGGGTGGTTTCTATACCAAATAACATACCTACTAACGATCAGTCGTCGTCAGACTACTGGCCGGACATTTGAACCGGTATATTGTAATCTTAATTTATTGCTAAAACCAAATTTGAATACATAAATTATCGCTTTGTGACTTATTTTAATATTATTTGAGTATTTCTTCAACTTTCTTTCACTCACAGTGGATTTATATATCGTTTTTATTTTGTTTTTTATTTCGTGAACGTTTGAATATTATTTTATACAAGTTTATGTATAAATTCATTTCAAATTCATAGATCATTATGATAACTATGTTGACTAAATAGTTTAACTGATATTATAAAAAGTTACTCGTTTTATGACTTTAAAATATTTTCAATTATTATCGCTCTGTTACTATCTGCCTCGAAGAACTCAGTTATAGTAATACTGAAATTATTTTTACCAACATTTCGTAAAAACATCCTGTATTAGTGATGAAAATAAAACTCCCAATTCGCACACATATACAAATATAAATACACTTGTACATACACGTTACATGCGCACGAGTTATTAGAGGGGTTTCTCAAGTCAAATATTTTTAAGTAGGGATGTAGTGGATATGAAATTTAGGATCTGAATATGGATACGGATGTATGAATATTTTACCGGTTTCGGTTATGGCTACGGACATGAATTTATTTCGGATTATCTGATTGTTTCACATAATTTCGCTTACGGATATTAGATGATTTAGGACTTTTAAAATAAATATTATATTACAGATGAGAAGGTAACAGTTTAATTTTTTCTATTGGTATTATTTGGTATAATCATAATAATAATAAAACTTTAAAATTAGACACTAGAAACTGTCCAAAGATGAGTACGATGCGGCTGGTGCATCGACTCGTCCTCCGAAAATCTGTAGTATTGTGTTTCATTTAGACTCTACCCGTATCCGAAATTATTCGAAACGCTTTTATCAGATTTTATTTTATTATTATATTCATAACATTTCTGTTTTAAAGTACAGGGCTCGTTAACATGAGTTGTAGACCCTCGGAGCAACATGGCTGAACATGGCAGAAAGTGACCGTGAGGCTACCCCATGACGTACGTTTTTATTTACTTCCATTCCCAGTAGTATAGAAGCTTCAAGTTAGAGAAATTCATCAATACAATTACTTATAAAGTATTTTCAGTGGGTACATTCTATAAATAATCGAGAAAGTCTACCTTTATTTTACCCGCAAGAAGCCACCGTACACCGTACACTAGTCGTTATAGATTTAAAACAAAACAGACGCCGTCCTCAAATTGTACCAGTATGACATAAACAAAAAAAGGTTTACAACATCTGCTGATCGACAGCACATCGCATCACTCTAAAACTAACTTTATAACTGACGCCTTAGTGCCGACTTTTATTTATTATTATCATGCAAGGGGATGTGCTTCTTACATCATTCCTTTAAGTAATTTACAACTTTATAGTTTTATAGTTTGAGTTTAAAGTTGCCGAGGGTCCGTGGTGGAAACACTTTCCCAGGTAAACCTGCGGCCATGGGACCTGTTCGTGTTAAAGAATTATTGTTTGTGGGAAATATTATAGAACTATTAAAGATTATATCAGTTCTGATCTTCTTCGCTAGTGACCTTCCTTGTGTGTCAATAATTCATATTAGACAGAAGGCAAGCTAATGATCGATGATGATATTTAGCACACGTAGATTTTACAACTAATCTTCCGTTTTTACATCAATATACTGAATTACAATAAGTTACATTGTCCACCCAATTGATGTATAACAAATTACAACTCAATAATCTTAATATTAAAGACGCATCTCTGGCAAGATTAAGCACGTCGTATTTACAAGTGTGAAACTCATGGGGTTTACTCGAATATAATATGTGAGTGCAGCCATTTTAATTCAATTCAGGATTCATCATAACTATCAATAATATCCTTCCTTGAGCCTTCTTTTGAGCATCGGTGAGGTTAAAAGGCACCCAATACGATATCATCCTCCTCAGTTGAAGTAAAATTTCTTGAGCACTTCCTGATTCATCCGCAATTTGTACTGAAGCTTTTCATATCTTATTTTCCGATTTATTTGAATTAATTTTAAAAACGTTTTCCTTTTTAGCAGTCGGCAAACATCGACTTTTTTGTTTATACCTCGAAGTCATCAAGCCAGTAGCGTACAAACCACTGGTATATGCGGAAATGTTTCCGGGACAAATACGGAGATTACTCTCATGTCAGTCAATCGGACAAACCTGATTTAAAATCAGAGAGCTTATCAAACGAAAATAGTTTGAATTTGATACACATAGGGTTAGAATTAGGATCATCTAACTCACAGACATTCTGTAACAAAACTAACTAAAATCTTAGGGTTGACATGGCAGGGTAAAAAGATACTATTAAAAAAATACAATCATCAATCGCTTGTTATGACATATCAAATGAAAGAGCTTGAGATGAAGGAACGAGATACCTATCCTTTATAAATATCTAACTCAACCCATATATGTATCAATTTCATACACTGCATTATTGGCAATTGTCACAGTCGACCTTCCCTACAACAAACTAATTAATCTAATGTTTACAACGTAATATCGTTACAGCTTTCAATCATTAAGATATGGGGTAGGTTCTAGAAACAGATAAGAAATCTTAAATAAATTGTGAGACATTCCAAACCTGCTTTATGTCTTTATCTAGAGCTAAACAAGAACTAGACTCGCCTGGACGAGTCAATCGGTACTAACAAACCAATGGTTATCAGGTACATGTCAGAGTTACAAGGACCTATATAAAATCCGTATGAGGTTGAAGAATTAAAAAAATGACATAGATTCGTTATTTGAGCTGTAATTGAAGGACTAATGGCGAAACTTACTCAGTTCATCTTTGTCATACCGCTCAGTGAATTTTGTATCTTATAATTATTTTTCGATAAAGCTGGGTGAACAGTTGTCAATAAAATATGCAACTAATACACAAAATAAGTTACTTTTTATATAAATAACCGAAAAGTATATGTATTCTTTTTTAAACTTTATATCACTACTTAATGAACGCCGACAGACGAACGAAGAGAAACACAATACACTTACATAAACTTAGCTTTGAGGAACATGCGTTATCATTGGTTATGCGCGTACAATAGGACTGAAAAGGCTACTTATGACGTAGGACTCTTAGGTAGTTAGTGCGTTCAATAACTTCATTACCTCTTACCAAGTAGGATTGTTGTCAAGCACTAACTTATTTTATGGAAAGAAAAACTTAACATATCTATCTCAGGTATTTTAAAATTTCTAATATTCACCCCACTTGAACCATCATTACATTCGTTATCTATTGGCAAATACCGCAGGGATTTTTGAATAGTAGTAGATTTGATTATCGCGTTCAAAAATATACTCTTTGTACTTACTACACTACCCGCCAGCTCAAGATTCGTTCGGGTTGAAGGTACGTACGTAATACACAACCTATACCCATCCATTCAAGATTCACCTTTGAAATGTCAAAAGAATTTTTCAAATACGTGCCATGATTCTGGAGATTACCTTCCGCATATACTGAAACTCCCGAAATTTACATGCCTCTTTATAATGTTAAAATATATGTAGATAATAAAAAACAGTAATTACTTCTAAATAAACAAGACAAGCTTGAATTTCGAAGCAAATACATGTTATATTTACACGTGTGCTTGCGTATATCTTGCTCTCAATCTTATACATATAACAATTAATTCATTCAAAGCCTCAATCCATATCCTCTTAAGAGATCTGCAAAGGCCGCCCTTGGCCTGTGCATTACTACAGTCATTGCAGTAAGTAACGCCCAATCGGTTTGACACTGAGCTGAACTATTAACTATTAAACATCCTGAGCTGGTCGATCCGAGCTGTTCTCCTTATTTATATGGTTAACAGTTTTAGGGTTCCGCAGCAAAATAGTCGGACACTGTTTAGTTAATTTTAAACGTTCAAAACGAATGAAGTATACTACTATATAATTCTGTAGTGTCTGTCTTTACATTCCATTATTCTATTCATGACAAATATTCATTTTACGAGACGATGTCGTCCATTTAATAGCTTTGAACATTTTTGTCTCTCTGTCTGTCTAAGTCTCTTTTTATGTCCCGTTAAAACTCAAGAACGGCTAGACCGATCTTAATGTAAATTGGTATGTATTAAGAACACGTGATTGCGCAGGTGATAGGCTGTGTAAAATATCAGTAAACCTAATTATGTCTAATCAATACAAAAAATATAAAATTTTTATTAATTATGTATGTATAATTCATTGTTCAATCCGAACGAAGTCATATAGGGCTGTATTTTATGTATAAGTGTACGACGACTTTAGTAAAATCAATCTGTTTCGTACATTCACAAGACATTTAATGTACCACTATCAAGGGAGGTCGGCTTGGACTCGATTGTAGATAACCCCCTTACATCAAGAACGTCTCTAACTCTTACTTACTCTTTCGCGCCATCCGTTTACTGTAGACTCACAGAATACTCCAGGCTTATCATTCTTTGTTTCATTGGAAGCTATTATTGCTACGAAACCCTTGATTCACATTTATTGCTTAACATTGTTAATAACAATTGAGTCATTTAAATAATTATCAGGTCAGCTGTTCGATAAATATATTATCACGATATTTCATAACAACACGCGATCTGTTTTAATTAGCTAGTGCAATCAATGATTGTGTGTCTGTATTTATATGATAAACGGTATTTTCATAGTAAATTATCATGTGTTGCACATTAGGGATGTTGTGGATTTGAGATTTAGGATTCCTATATATGAATAATATTTTACCGGCTTCGGTTACGGCTGCTGATATGAAAATATTTCAGATTATCCGATTGTTTGGGGTAATCTCGGTTACGGATAGTTAGATGATTTTGGAGTAGCAAACAAAACATGTAATGTACATTATTTACAAGTTAACATTCTCACTTTATATTTAAGTATTATATAAAGGAAAAAATAAAAATAAAAATGCAAAAACTGCCTCAAGATGCTCAGGTTCAGACAGCGAAAACCTATCATAACGTGTTTCATTTAGACTTTGCCCCTTTTCGAAATTATTCGAAACTTTTTATCGGATTCGGTTACGGTTTCATATATATTTTAATTTCGAATATCCGACGGTTTCGATTACGGTTACGGAGCTACATAACATCCCTGTTGCACGTGAACATCATACCAGCGAAGGGGTCCCGGGTTGGCGTCCTGGCCAGGGCAGAAATTTCTGTGACAAATAAATGTTGGCTCTCAGGTCGGTGGTGTGTGATGTCCAGGGCGGGTGTGAGTGTGGGAACATTTATTTATTATTTATATTGTAGAACACATATACGACAGAACAGCATCCTCACCCATTAAAAAAACATTAGGAAATCAAATAACACCAGACACCAAATATTTGTCTGCCCCGAAATCGAACTCGGGACCGTACAGTCAGCAGGACCGGAAAACGGATCTAGCCCAAGGTTGTCAACGGTACAAATAAATTTCACACGCTGACATGTACAACTCACCCTCTCAGAACATATCATAATGAAGATTTTTATATTGATCCGAAAATGTATTAACCGTTATAACAAACAATTCGCAAACAAGTACATCGGCTGGCGCGCGCCAGCTGATTCATCGCTACGGCCGAATATCGACTCGGCAGAACGGTATTCCATATTTATACTATATCACATTATCTTTTGGCTCGTATAAACCAAGTAGTTGACCTGTATACAAATATATTTTTAATAGCCAAAAGTCAATATGACGAGGCATCTGACGGTATTTGGTCACCGCGGCCTGGTCATTAGCACTTACAACATCACCGGCGTCTTGCCGATCATTTTAGTGAGAACTCGTCTACTAACTGCCTCTCCGATACTGCAATAAAACGCGGTAAAAATATTTTACTGCTAATTGTATATTTTTTTATATAACTAATCGACAGACCTGCTGATATACCACCTAATGGTAACCTAAGTCGTATTATCGACGCGTTGCCGAAACATTGCACGTGAGATATGCAAATGCTTTGGTAATAAACTGAATGATACAAAGACCAGCGACCACCAACAGGAGGGACAGTTCGCCGTAACCTCGTTCATTGTTCAGCAAGTTGTACCACTAGCACGGTCGGATGGTTTGGGCTCAAGGGTGGATGGAGCCCCAAGTACCAACATTATGTAAAATTTTATGGTCGATTACGGAAGTTTAATGGCTAGTCAGGCAGATAGAGAACTCACCATGCATAGGAATATCGGTGTACAATGGACGGCGATGACCAGTTACTATTAAATGGTCTGTATTCACATTCGTCGGCTATTTACATGAATTAACATAAAAATTTTGTATAATAATATATATCCGTTTGAAGTGTAATTAAACTTCATCGTCACTTAACACCAAGTGAATTGGATAGCATTTACCTAGTTCCAAATAATTGTAGAAAGAAGCTCAAGTAGACTTTACAAGTTCCGTTACAGTTTAAAGATCTCCCATCGAACGCAACACGGTTTAGTTTCCTATCCTACAGCAGCAAGCGTGGTAAGAAAGTAGTTCAAACTATGTTCTGTAACGCTCCACCGACGCTATATTTAATAATATCAATTTGAGGAGCGGTCCCAGCAATTCGCTCCGATCTCTGATGAATACGGCGATAAGTTACCATCACAGGAAATAGTGTGTATCTATCATTATTTTACAGGCACGGGCCTACGGTAGAAGTTACTCGCGAGTCGAACAGATAGTGAATTTAAATTAATTTTGTAACTTAACTATACATAACAATTTTGAATGAGACTAATTTAAGTACATGTTTCTCTAAACAGTCTATTACAGTTGTATGAGAGGCTATTCTCTTTTTTTACACAAGATAAGTTAATGCTTGACAACAATTCCACCTGATGGTAAGTGATGATGAAGTCTAAGATGTTGATTGTCCTAACTTATAATAGCCTAATCAATCTTCTCTTGAAGACACCCACATCGCAAGTAGCCGGGATCACCGACGCAGGCAAGTTATTAAAATTATCTCTAGTTTTCTTTAAGTTATTGAAGTCAATAAACATTACAAATATCCAATGTAATCTAAATTACTCCTAGTAATGGTCTGTAATGTTTTTTGTCTGTAGTGATTGTAGTGATGTGATGACAAAAATTCTGTTTTATATTGATCGGAGTGCACTTTTCTTACTAATCAAAATCGAGTATTTCAAATTTATTTACTTCAATAATTTATACAATAAAATACATTGCAGGACACAAATTTGTAAATTTCTTTTCGTCTCAAGTCCTCCCACGCTCTTAATGACGGTTATATAATAATAAAATCTGAATGCGACTGACATTCGCTTCAATCTATAGATTTTTTTCTAAAAGTAAATTAGTCACTCATCCCATTTTTAACCTAAACATAAAACATTACATCAACGTACAATGTAGCGGATATATTGTTGTGCACTTGTCGCCTATTACTTGCACTGACACCTGTACTTGCATTTACTATTACGGCGCCGGTGCCGTCGCACATCCGAGCAATCTCGTCTAATGGGAAACTTGTGGAAATTACGTTAGCTCACTTTTCCAGTTTTCTTTCAACCGATAATTTCGTAACCAGATTAGATAACGCCAGCTTTCGATACATTTCTACATTCTCAAGTAAGTACAGAGTTCCGAAAAGTTACGATGCATGTATATTATACGTGTTACGTAATTTTTACACCCACTATGAAATAATCACTTACTTCATTCGATATAGCGCTCAAATATAGCTTAAATATTTATACCATTCTTGCACGTAAAGGGATTTTGTTGTATGAAAATAAAAAATGAAATTGAAGGTTTAAACGACTCCTGTCATTATAACCTTGTAAAAATATTTAGAAAGTAGCAATCGTCGGACAATAAATATATATATACATATATATATGTATATCATATTTTGATTGATATATACGTTGATATACAGACATATATATATTACACACACACACACATATATATATATATATATGTATATCCACGATTTAATTATTATGAAAGTAATAACGTAAATAAAAAAATGCACTCAGATATTTTCAATTTTTTTACACCCGCAATTTGCTTATTTATTTAATAAAAACACTAATTCCATAGATCAAGATGAACTCAACCAGTTGGCAAATAGCTGAAACTACTTAAAACCACTACAGACTACCGAGTGTTACATCCATCGGATAAAATCTGAGCTACTCTGAAGTTGCGCCTAAAGCCGTTATACTTCGACTAGCGGCGTCGTCCGCCTTCGTTCAGGTTGGACTATTAATTATATATATCTTGCCTCGATTAGGCATCATTAAGTTTACTGATATTTTACACAGCCTATCATCTGCACAATCGCGTGTTCTCATTTTCATTTAGACCGGTCGAGCCCTTTTTGAGTTGTCTCTAGACATACACGAAAATCTAACAAATTTATGTAGTAGTATAGATATCATTGCCAACTGTCAAATGTTTTCACCCTAGTCCAGTGTTAACTAGAAAATGATGCAATTTGTTCACCTTTTGTGAACCTATGTAAAATGCAATGAAATAAATAGTTATTCAATTATTATTTAGGTTTATCATATTTATTTATTATTTATTTAGGTTATTGTCAGTCATAGAATAACAAAATCAATTCATCTTCTGATATTAAAGTTGTCTGGAAGAAAATGTTTTCTTCTGAGAAATTTCAACATTATCTTTTCGTCCGCTGTGTTACCTTCTATTGGAAACCAATTATATTTTGATATGCATCGAAGGTAATTGTATAGTATTGCCTATCTATAAAAATAATAATGAGAGATGAGGAATGAAAAGATGTAGGTGACACTATGTAGCAACAATGTCTACTGTATGTCAATTAATATTTTATGTTGCAACGGATTTGATATAAATTAATGTTTCGGATGATTAAAAAAATTTACACTTCTTCGATTGTACGAGACTTCGCCCGACTGCTCGTATCAGAAACAACTGAGCAAGATCACCTTACTTATGTACACATGGTACCGAGCACTTTAACATAATCATCCGAGGAATTGTTCGATCTGGTGCCTACTTCGCCCTTCTACCACCACACCATTCGCCGAGGAAGGAAGCTTCATCC
>DWPT01000850.1:0-21299 GCA_018251895.1 Agathymus mariae mariae
GATGCATGGTACACGCGAGATTTGTGACCCATTAAGGTCAAGAGACTACAATCTTTATTCCAAGTCAACCTCTCCTGCACGTGGTGCGTCGTACCTACCAACACTGGGCTCTACCACCCAGTTGTAGATGTACTTCCTAACGAAAACTATTCTACGCAACGGCATACTGTCAATACTTATATATAGAAGTCGGATGTTTTCATAAGTTCATTGCTGCTCTAGAGGACTTAATGCTCCAAACAAGGCTGAGGCGTATTATTCTGGCCAATGTTTGGACCAACATTTGAACCAAAGTCTAGAGTCGAAGCGTCGCTTAGGTAAAGCGCTTACAACTCAACCGCTTATGTCAATTATCGACAAACCCAGAAGCAACTTAGGTGGCGGTTGTAAATTGGATGGGTGGTCGTTAATCGTTAAATTTCTTAAGCACTTATGTGCTTCGTAGGCACGTTAGGCCATCGGCCTCAATCGATATACGCACGGACACATGCTTGTGTCATTCCACCAACCCACGGTGGAACTGCGTGGTAAAGTAGACTAAGCTTCCTCAGGGACGAAGAGAGACGTACGTAAGATTAGAAATGGATGAAACCATTGTAGAACCTACGTTACCTTATAAAAAGTTCAAGAAAAAAATTATATTAGCAATATTAATTTCTTAATTCAATAAATTCATAAAAAATAAAAATATTTCACAATCAATTCTGAATGAGTTAACTGTTCATTAGCGATTTTATTAAATTAGCATCGGATAATAAAATTAGCGGGAAAATTTAAACTTACTAAATTACCTATCGGTTGATTTTACAAGCATCGTTAATTGCATGCGCCCGCGATCCCATTATGAACGACCCCTCTCCCCTCGTAAGAAATACGCCTATAGAACAGAATGCACATCTGGGAGCTATGAAGGGCACGCCAAACTCCAAACAACGTATAATTAATTTGTCTTCACAGTAAAATTTACTTTACTATTCAACAATAAAGTTGGAATTGAATCTAAGCTAATCGAACACCCATAGCCACGAACACCTGTTTCAACCGCTTCGTTTATTCAAGATTTAAATCAAACAATTTTGTATCTTATACAGCTAAATACAGAAACGAAATCAGAACGTGCCCCGTTCGCTACATTCCTGCCTGTTGGGGATGTTCGCATAAATTATCGATGTTTCGTTCCGAAGCTTGAAGTTTAAATATGTGTGTCTCTTTCTAAACACTTGTTTTTGTTGGAGCTCGGTATTATAACGTGTGGACGAGACAAGTGGCGAGGTTTCCTGACCGCGAATCTCTTATGATCGTGTTCATCCGTCCTTATAAGGATTCGTGTACAATCAATCAACTCACGATTTATCGAAATTCCTTGCGTGTATAAATCGAAGTATTTAAACATTTCGTAACAGTGTCAAATGATAAACATTATGATAATCGATTTCAATTTATAACATAATTTAATTATGTAATGAAATATTCGAGTGAATTATAAATTGTAATTCGTAAATTTTCCAATGTAACATTATACCTTAAAGTCAAAGATATTTAGTTATTTAGGAGTTAACAACAGGCGCCAAGGTAAATGACTAATAGCTACCTACATGCATTATCTTCTTTGAGATTTTATAGTGTAACCTTTCGCTTGATCATGCATTTTAAGCAGTTCTGTATAAGTCCAATTTGCTTAGAAATGAGTTACCGGTATTAGTTCATTTGCTGAGTCAAATACCAGTTGATCGACGCCAGGTCACGGGGCTAGTTCATAATACACGAGGTGTCGGCGGCTCGCCGGCGCCACGGCGGCAACCGCGGCGCCTTCTATCCTGCCAACCATATTTTTATATCTACAAACAAAAATCAACTCTAACACATAAAGATTTTAATTCAAAACTAAATAAACATGACCCTCTTCACTACAATTTAATGAACCACTTAAAATCAAACTCTATTATTATGTAATATGGTCGAATTTCATAAGACACAAGAAATACAGCATTGAATTCGTCCCTTGATTTTGAATTCCGAACGCTAAGCAAAAGAAAGCTATTTTTTTAGGAAGCGTGATAACGTTTAGTAGTACCTACCTACATTCATTTAGATCTTACGCAACACCCGATCAATGCATAACACAACATTTTATTTAGAAAGCGCTGCTGCATCTTTAATTACTAGATTGCAGCATAATATTATGTTTGAATATGTTAATGAATTAACTTGTACGGATTTTATTGTGAAGAAATCAATGTAATCAATGCATGTATAAATAAACAAGATTCTTGCACAGTTATATTTGGCGCCACTCGCGTCGCCAGGTGGTCGCGCGCCGCAGTACAGTGATACCGGTAAATCGTATTAAATGATACCAATGTGAATGCTCACTGTTGTGCCAGCAAGGTAATTAAATCCGGAGCCTTGTTGATTGACAGGCTATCGGGCAACACCACCAACTTTTTCTTTGGAAAATTTAACGAATAAGTTTTTTATCTGTGCAACAATTATTTTGTTTTTCTTGTTACTTCAATGTCGACATCCGCAGTATCAGCTATCAGTATTAGGCTTTATTCTCCAAGATACGAAGTGAATCAAACTTTTATGTTGTTTGTATTTAGAAATGTTGTATAACATCTAACAATTGGACGCACGTATACATAGATTGTAGAGCCTTATCAAGTAAAGATTAGGTAAATTTACTTTTTAGTTTTATTTTGGGGTTAAACCTCGCAGGCCAAGATTTTTTCTCGGACTCTTCAAATAGCCAAAAAAACTCTATGCTAAACAAAATGCGATGATATTCACGCCACTCTCCGCAGTCCTTGCTAGGTGTCAAAAGCCTTACCTGACCGTTTTACGCCTACACAGGACAAGTTTATACTGGGTCGAATATTTACTATCTCAGGCCCATTCTGTTTGTTCGGGAGTTATCCCTTCACACCCATACATTGAGGTTGCTACTCAAATTATTGTCCAAATATTGTAAAACCATACCTCCGAAATGACACGTACGATTGATCTATAACTTTAAATGGAGGCACGTCTGTTATGTATGTCTTAATTATTGTCACATAATAAAATTGAGAGACGTGAAATTAGTAACTTTATCCATCTATCTACTAGCCTTTACTATTGGAATACCTGTGCTTGTCCTAAATGGCAATACTAATAGATTCTAAGGCTTCTAAATCCGCATAAAAATTCGGATGTCATTAAAACAGTTTTGATGGTCGACATCTTTGGTGTATTAAAATACATTTTTATTGCGTTTATGACCGAAATTAATGTTGTTTTGCCCATACTCATGTTTGAGCCCATAAAAATTCATGACAAAACCTGTATAAACGGCTGGAGGCGAAACTTTGCTTTTTTTGCTAGTCGTTCCTCGAAACTGAGGAAATGTACGGGCAAAAAGCCGACTAAACAGGATTTCGTATCGACGCTGCCAAATCTGGATGCGTTAAGATATGATAAAGGAGACGCCGCCACGGCGACTGGCCGCGAAATTGCCGCTGGAAGAATCACAGAGAGAACAAAAACCGTACCTATACTTTCATAACAGATACGTTTCCACATCACCTACCGTTTAGGTGAGATTGTCGCGCCTCCCGATTAAAATTTATACCTCCACTTATCTACTCTGACGTCGATAGCCTTGTCACAATGATTGAGCACATTTCCCCGGATCCTTTACAGAACATCATTACAGATGAATGACTTGCATAATATCTTCATCAACTAAGCGCGTTTTATATCCAAATTCAACTTTTGTGACACAAGGTTACATAAGCTAGTTAATAAATGCATACGAAATGCACCTTCATTATTCTAAATTGCATGCATGTTACGTTAATATAACAAAATTATGGCTAAAAATTGCCAAATGAGACATTTAAGTAAATGACACAACTAACTTAATAATTTACTGAATTGATCCTGATCAGAAGCTGGATAACGTTAATTCACATTCATAATTTCCTCAGTATCTCATTCCGTCAGTTGCGCTAAATTACCCAGTCTGTCAAACCAACAATTTCATTATCCAAATTTCTATCTCTGCAATCTGACAATCTAAACGACAGAACGTGTTAATTAAGCCCGATTATGCAATTCAGATCGATCTAAATGCAGGCGTTGCATTGCATTGGCGCAAATAAAACGTATGTGTATACTAAAGTACCGCGAACCGTCGCGTCGCATGCGTGAGTCATGATGCTTGTACGTGGGACCGCCAGATGGTTGGACTGAGCTGGATTGTCCAGTATCGGTTACCATGTCCGGATTTCCGATTTTATGAAACCGTTGAACTGCTTACAATTTACTGAAAGTTAGTATTCTGAAGGACAAACTAATCTCAGATTTTTATAATATTTTAAGTGAAAGAAATTATGATTTGAAACTAATGACTTATTTATACAAAGCACGAACATTTTACCACGAAGAATACACATATTTCTATAAATTTACATAGCATGTTGAAGCTAGACTTGACTGTTATTAGCTAACTTCTTGAAGTTTTAGCTTATTTATATTTCGATGTTTTATTATATTAGCACTATTATAAATCGGCATCGTACACGGGCGAATGTGTTGGTAGATTGAAGTGTTGAATTTGAGAATCTGAGTTGCGACCGGCCACTCCGGATGACCCCAGTCAGCCACGCCTCGTGCCAGCGCCAGCCGAGGCGACCATCGATATCAAAACGACCCGTCTCAGATTAAACTTATCGGTAAAGTTGAATTTGGTTCAATGGTGGGTTTAAATAGTATAACTATAGTATAACACTAACGCAAATTTATATGTATAGATCTATATATAAATACTATCATTATTTGTAATTATTATATATAACAAGACAACTTCTTACTTATATAAGAAGACGGCTTTAGTACTAACAGAATTATAATTCTTAAGAATGTAAGACAAATTTATATTTTCAGTTTATATCACCCACTCCCATATTTCAGTTTTGTAATAAAACATAAAAAAAATTGGTACATACAATGAAAACATCAATAAGTTATCAAATTAGTCCGTCGGCACTCGCCCCTCGGGACTAAGATCTTTCAATATCTTCAACCGTCTGCGCTCTCTAATTTCATATTACCGACATTAAAATAGACTACACATTTTGATAAATAATATCGCTACAGATAGTAAACGCAATGGGCGCATCCCTAAGGGCGAGACTGAGCTGGCGCCGGACTTTTTTACCCGCTCGCAAGCTATGCCATGCCATGCCGACGTACGTCTGCGTCGTGCTGTTTAGTTCGCTCGCTCATTCGTCGCTCAGTCGAGTGAACGGCGTGAAATGAGGTGGTTGTATTTGTCGTGGCGCTGAACATCGTACGTGAACTTACGAAACAAACATTACAATGACCATTTTAAGTGCGATTTGAATATGAATAATAAAACTGTGTCTTAAATCGTGCCAATATTGTTATTTATGTGTTAATAATTGATAAATTCAAGTTTATTTTGAGTTTTTTTTTGGATTCGAACGCGTTCCGAAGTGGGTGAAAATGTCTAGTGCATTTATTTCCAATACTGGAGATTCGTCGTCGGTTGAAGTTAAAGGTGAGAATTTTTAATTCTTGAGTGGACCCGGAGGAATTTAAAAATTCTTCGTTTCTTGAGATTTGATTGACGACCCCATAGCCCGGTTGGTAGTGACTCTGCCTGCCGAGTGAAGGATCCCGGGTTCGATTCCCGGCCGGGGCAGACATTTATGTGACAGATAAATGTTTATTCTCGGGTCATGGGTGTTTGTGGTGCCATATTCGTGCATGTCCATGCCACACGCCACCCGCAACACAGGGAATCCTAGTGTGGTTGTGTGAGTGTGTAAGCGTTTATTTATTATTATTTATTCAATAATACATTTTTATTCTGTAAGTTTCTAAGTACCTTATACACCTTAAATAAATATTTCCATCGGTCTGGATCTCAAATACACGTAAGTTTACCATTTTTTTGAAATCCAGTACATACTTTACCCTAGAATTTAAAACTATGCTGAATTTCTATCAGAAAAATGAAACAGAACAAAAATTGTCTCAAGTAACTACTAATTAATATAGAGAAATTTGGAACAATAAATTGTTGTAATATTGATAATGTAATATAGATCACTGAAAAAGTGAACGACGAAGCGTGGTTGTGACCTTTTTCGTTTGTTTGTTTTTGAAACGTTTCCTTAATATTTTATTTTAAGGTTGTTGTAATGCTCTTTCAGTGTACCGCGAATTCCTAAACCTTAATCTTGATAAGCTACTAGGCTTCTAGTATCTATGAATTTTCAATTTTTATTGAATCTCCCTGTTTTACCATGTGTAGACATTTAATTTTTCAAGTGAGGGTCAACGATCAAAGGTTCCTAAAACACATATCAAAGGTAATAAGTAAAGGCGAGTCGGACCTCGCTACCAACAAGTGATCAAGTGTTGTAGTGACCACACGAACCAGCTAGGACCAGTTGAAACTAATTGAAACCGGTAGTTAAGTACAATGGGTACCTAAATATTTAGACGTGAAAATATGTCAACTTATTGATCGCATTATCTCTTATGTATGGTGGTATGGTCTCTTGGTATGTAGTAATTTCATATAAACTCATTACAATATTACTATAAATAACTTTCCATTGTAATATCGTAATAATTTTTTACATATAATTTACGCACATGACAAATTTTGTACGGTTTCTTTTTATGTCAATAGCTGACAAACGAGCTGATACCTGATGGTGACTGTCCGATGTCAATAGACGTCCGTAATACCGAATCAATCACCGATGCGTTGCAGGCTGAGGTGGCAGGAGACTCGTTTATACTATTCAGTTATAGACGTGTTAAGATATAGCAATAAATAAACATTCACACTCTCACCTTCGCACCAAGATTCCCTGTGTTACTGCTGATATGGACACACAAATATGACATGATAAATATCCATGGCCCGAGAACAAATCTTTATCTACCACATAAATGTTAGCTCCGGCCGGAAATCGCACCCGGGACACAGCTCGGCACATTTAGTATTGCTAATTAGCTGTTCGTTATTCGGTTGGAATGCCTCATTTCCAATTGTAGCTAGCTCTTACATCCTTGGCGAAAGATTAGCATAAACTAACCCTCTGGACGGACGGCAAACCATCAGCGGTTAATAGGTACCTACCTCCTGGTAACTGAAATGACAGCGTTTTCCACCATTGGTATAATGCGGTCTGTTGAGGGATGTGTGTTCAAACGGTGGGAACGACTGTTTAAACGACTCTCCATAAACTACTAGGGTTCGAATCCTGCCCACACATTTAATATTTCAAGTTATGTAGGCTGAGTGTTACTGTTGTATGCGTAATATCACCTGCTGCGGAGAACAACGAGTTCTCCGTTTTCTGTATACCGAGTTATTTGAGGATTATCCATAATGCTCTAGAAGGTTTGTGAACTCTGTATTACGCACTTGGGCAGCGTGGCGGACTATGGTGCGGACCCTTCTGATTGAGAGGGGAGAACTGGCCTCTACACTGTGACTTATGTACATACAAAATAACATGAACGAAGCGAAGTAAAGCTGCCCCATGTTGCATGACACACACAAACAAAACGCCCAGAACCACGACTCAGGGAGAAACATGTTATTTTACATATATTTCTCACGTAAATGTCAGCTCTGGTCGTGCGCGAACTTGATGCTAGTCGCCTGCTAGATCGCGACTTCACTGTACTTAATATCAGCTGATTACATTACATCAGGTTTTTTTTGTTACCTTTACGTAAATTAGTTTGGGACTAGTGCACAACAACAGGATTATCGAGTAATTGAAGTGTACTTTGCTATTTTGATATTTTGATATTTAAATGTTGCGGTGACTCAGTAGTCGTGGGTGTCAATCGAAAGGATGTGTCAGTCAAGTTCTCAACGTGTACTAAGCTCGTTAGGTGGCGCGAGACCACCTGAAGACCTTTAGTTTTATTGTCTTGATGTCTTAAGTACGTGATAAACAAGAAACGATGAATATTTTCTCGTATACAAAGGGAGTGGTAACCCTGCTGCCGTGTTCAGTACCGACGGAGTAACTGACATTGGTGCAGGGCCCAATGGTAGTGTTTGAGTCGATACAAGAATATATATATGAAGAAACAAAGAAAAATAATATATTAATGCGCCATAACTTAAACAAAGAAGAATATCGAATAACTTTGACCTTAAATCCTATAAATAGAATAAGAGAAATAATAATAATACAAGAAACACTCAGAAAACGAAATATCATAAGCTATATGATATTATTAAATTGAATTATTAACGAATAGAGCAAACGCTACGAACAAATTGCTACGAACGCAAAGTAGCTAATGCTAAAAAAGATAGTGATTACCGTATTCATCAATACTATTCACTAATGACTGAAAATAAAAGGGGTCGAGTAAAAAACTCAACTGCACATGTTTCCAAGGGTGAAACCGAGTCCTGCAGCGTGACAAGTGTAACGTATACAACTTCGAATTAATGATTAGTGAAGGAGTTGAGACCTTATTGACACGGGATAAGGGCGATGGGTGCCGTTGCTAAGCAACGCGTTTGTTTGTTCACATGTCGCATGGCGGGGGTCGCGTGAGATTTCAAAGATGGTTTTGTTTATTTTTTCGCCAGAATTGGGTTTCCAGGGCTGCCAACTGCAATAGCTTGTAAAAGTGTGGATAACGAATCTGAATTTTTTTATAAGCGGTGTGGTTTGATTGTTGTTAGAGGTACTTGTAATAATTGGTTACTTTAGAAGTCGGCTTGTTCGATCTGTCACCTATTTTTTTAAAATGATATAAAAAAGCTAGAATCTTTGAATGTTAAACGTAAAATTAGACAATTACAGTTTTGGGGTAAAACAGAAAAAAAAAAACTAAAATCACTTCACATCACGTCTCCAAGGAAAGAGCTGCGTATTCTTTGCTCAATCTATTGAAGTACTTGGTATTCGAACATCGCATAAAATTCATTTGAATACCGAATATATTACTATGAATATAAAATAAAAAGGTTGGCTAGTTTCACAAGATACAACCTACTGCGAGCAAATACTTTAATTATTTTATTGAAACTGTTAACATCCCACCGCACCGATATATCTCTAATCTATTCCAGGTTTGAAATTTGTATGTTGTCTATAAAATGGCAAACTCAACATAATGTGTTATCTGATATGACTATGTTATCGGAATGCCCGCGAAGTGTACTTGTGAAAAATACAATTTCAATAAATTTCAATAAATTCACTGTATTTTCAGCACGTACTACTTGATTTTTAATTAGTTCTCGTACATATTGTATATGATCCTTGACCTCCAATGCTACTAGAGTTCCGAGCAGTGACCATTTGGTAAACTAGTGTGCGTGTACTATATATTATATATATTCACAAATTCTGTTTATACCCAAATAAATAATAATAGATATTAATAAATTAGTTTTTCGTATAATTCATTCAAATTTGTTTACATTTATAAGGGTTTTAGGCTATGAGTACTTGCAACGTACGTAATTGCAACCATTTTTATCATTACGATTGCCTTATCTGTACAGATACCGTCATATTGCTTCCAAACCAAGCAAAACGCTTTCATTAAATGTCAAGTTTAAATTGTTGCATATAAAGAAATCACATTTATTTGTCATTTATATAAATAATTTAATTTATTCACAAATCACATTACAAGTGCTTTCCAAATTTGTTTTTCTTCTTTCATTATAAGTGGTATAATTTATTTACATTTAGGTAATATGCAAGTCAGTTTTATACCAAGTTAAATTCTAATTAATTAATGATACTTATTTGTGAGTTATAGTCCATTGTATTATAATTATATTACACGAGTATGATGTTTAAAATACATTTTGATATTTAATATATTTTGGCATGACATAATAATAATAAATTTAACAGTAGAATCAAAAAGTGCTCCTTGTTTATATTGCCGCATCACCCGTTATATGATCTGTGTGTCATCTAGAATCTATCGTTGAACGCCAACGCATAGTGAAAATGGCTTATGCTGATGAGATTTCGTCGAAGTTGATATATCGATTTTTGAATGTTCAGTATACATTACAAAGAGTTTTCAATATTATTCAAAGTTTAATGGCTGTATGCGACATACAAATATTATGGTATCACCTATACTGAACTAAAAGGGCGCAGAATAATATTTCTTTATTCATAGATGACGAAACGATTACACCAATTATTATGTAAGCTTAAATACTGGTCTGTCTGCCGATTTGGATGGCAACCAGTTAATCGTTATTAAATTAATAGCATCTATATCCTTTTTTGAAAATGCATATGAGTGCAAATTTTACAGCAACGTATCAATCGGTGTCAGAGTCTATATGCGTGAATTTTTTTATATAAATAAAAGAAAAATCTGTAATGATATAGATTCATTTAATTCTTTTCTAATCCTTTTCAGTAAATACTGTATTAGACAAAAATAGCGAGCTCTTTCAATCGAGAGAATCGAGGTTGTAACTGACATACAAACTTATATTAATACACAATTTTGGATTGATTTTTATATCGGTATACGATTGCTATTCGATGAAGGGTTAAAATTAACATGTACAAAAATCCCAATAAAGATGCGTATAAATTGTACTCGCCCAATTGAACATGGAAACTGTCCTAATCTAGTGACTAACAGGAGTCACCCTCGTCAGATACAGATGACAAACAGTGCACATTATTACATTACTACGGCTATTGTACCACATCTGGCGGTACATCTGGGGGCCAGACGGTGACGTCACGGCTCGGGCTTGACATGTGGCGACAACGCAAAGGCAATATCTGATATTGTTCTGAACATGTTTCTGTATTAACATGTGAATGTTGAGAGAATAAGAGTTGTGTTTTATATGTTTAACTACTGTACACGTTGGTACATAGTGGCTAGAATTTAAATAAAAATATTTTTAGAGCTATTTAATTATTATATCTATTTAGATAAAAAAAATCCCGCGTGTATGAAAAATTATTTGAGATTACTTAATGGTTTGGCTGATTTTTTATTGTGTTTGGAATTCTCAAGCGAGTTTTACATGTGAAAAAAATGTGGTAACCCATCAGAGATGTGAAAATGTTAAGTTTAGTGCAATTAAAGATACGTTTAGATCAGCGGAGGTTCGTCGCAAAAGTGTATTATAAAGAGAGAGTGCGAATTTGACGTTAATCTGTCTATGTGGGAAATAACCCTCCGAACCACGTCACTTACATACATTTTTTTTTTAATCATTTGAAACGAAAAAAATTCTGGATGGCCACAGGATAATGTAAATGTACTTTTTAACCTGAACGATGTAAAGGCGGACTAGAATTAAGTAAAACTATCAATAAGCAATTTCACTTTGTTTATTAATATGGGAGTAATTGGATTAGGGAAATAAAAAATAATAATGGTCTACTTGATATGGCATGATTAATTCATGGGACCGGCAATGAGCTTCACAAGGATCCAGTCATCTAATGAAATGTTAATTGTTTGCTAGTAGCCGTCCGCCACGCCTCGATTAAACTATTATCAACATATTGATATTACGTAAGATTAATTATTATTTATATCTAATTAGTATGAAACAAAATAAATATGATAATGACTTTAGTAATTTTATTTACCTGATATATCATTGAGCCCATCCAGAAAAATGCACCTTTCGAATGGTTAAAGACTTTCCCAAATAGGTCTCGTAGCCTGAGGTTCCTATGGTACACACAAACTCACACAATTCGCACTTTATGTTTTTATAATTAGACCAAACAATATTTGAATAAAAAAAATAGATGTAACTTTTTCATTCATTTTAAAATAACGTATTTTAATGAGAAATTACATTTGTAATCTTGTTTTATGAATAAATAGTCTAGTGTTATTTTTAACGCACTGACTTTTAAATACACAAAGTAAATCGTTACGTAGACACAAGAACGATTGTTATCGCTGTGCGATAACGAATGCAGAATAACGCGATAATATTGATACAGATAACGAAGAATTAAAAAATGCTACGTAACGAGGTTTCGTTGTTACTATCTGTAGTAATGATAATATACCGGCCCGAATTCGTAAGCTAATTATCATTTTGAAATTGCATTATAGGTAGACTTTGTTTGTGATATAGATAGTTTATTTTTTAATCTTTGTTTGGCTGCTTTAACATGTACCTGTATAAACTAACACGACTAACGATTGAAATGATTCCGGCGTATTTGGCATTTAGTTTGAAGTTTCATTATGAAAATAACAAATAATAAATAGTAAGGTCAAAAAATAAAATAATACCGGGCAAAATGAAATGATATCAAGTTTCTTTATTTTCGTACGCCCGTACACCGGTGTATTACACGGTGAAAAAACACGATATTGTTTATGATAATTTACAGAATGCTGGGTATTTCCAATGTCGTAATTCGACCCCAAAGACAATAATGTGGTTAAAATACATGTTTAGTTCGGTCACGTTATTATATTATTATTGTCACAGACTAATAGAATAAATTAAATTTATTAGCGCTGTTTAAACACTAAAGTGTGCAGACACTCACTGGCACACAGTGGGTAAACACACACTAAAGGATATTTAGAAATTTCTAGTACTGGTTTCAGAACTGTCACACGTAAAATGTATAATTTCATTTAACAACGAGACACGATTCCTCAGTTTAGTTTGTGAAAACGTGGCGGGAAATTTGTAATTGGAACATTTGCATATTTACTTAATTTTTTTTTCTTATCATTTTTTTTATAAAAATTTAACCGGAAAGTGATTTTAAATTCAAACTATTTAACGCCAAACTGCGTGGCCTGGTCTGATAGCTTTTTTTAACTTTAGTCATCCACTAACAGAGCGACAGCGACAGCTATGTTTAAAATAAATTATAGTTTCTAGCACTCCGTCGACTCGTTCAAAGGTTCCACCGTGTCAATTCCTGTGATAGTTTTCCATTTTATTGTTTCTCTACGTTGTTAAACGGTAACAGCATGTTTTATCTGCATGGAACCTGCTGCACAAACAAGCCATAAAGCTGCACGTGTAATCCGGCACGTGAGGCTGTTTCAAAATATCGCCACTCGTAAAATGTCTGGTAGGAAGCCGATTCAAAAATGTCATGTGGCTTTTCACTTTATAAAGGTATTATTCAAAGCGTAATGTGGCTTCGACGTATGAGCGGTCGCGGCCAAGGCTTTGGGGAGGAGGTTCATAATGAAAAAAATAATCTATATTATTAGTAATAAAAAAAGTGTTGAGAGTAAATTAGACTGGAGTAGGTTTTGTGAGCATTTAAGGATTTAAGCATGAAGTTAATGATTGATTAATTTCCGAAAATTGTTTTGTCCATTACCAATTTGGGGAAGATCACAACCCCCACCGCCGGTTTCCCTCGGACCATAGTTGCCTCTACATATTAACGAATTAATTAATAAATTAGTGGTAGCAGCATTATCGCACTGGAGTTGTTAGTTGGAGGGCCAATCCACCTGGGGAGATACCGAATATTCATATTCGTAGCCTACATCGATTCAACGACTGCCTCTTAACGATAACCCTAAACACTGATAGATTAATATGGCCGCCAGTTTTGGCCTTGTATAATTTAAGCGCGAAAAAATCGGATTCAATTTAAACAGTTCTCCACATGTAGTGCTGCGCGGTCGACTGCTTTCGGCCTCACGATCGGTTTTTAACCGTAACAGATGTCAGAATCGATTGTAGCATGCTCATAAAACAATCGTTATGACATGAGGCTGACAGATGGAACGACTGTAGGAACAATCGTTTGGAACACGTGAAGGTCACATTATTACGCCAGATGCGGTGGCGTTGTAATTTGTCGATAAAAAGAGCTTTATTTCCGAGCTCGTTAAACCTATAATCTTTAAACTGTTGATATTTTAGAACTTCGCTGGTTTTTATAACTCCTTCCGATCCGTAAGCTCCGATTGAGTTTTCAATACCATGAACGGAATTGTAAAGTAAAAAAATATACTTAAATCTTGTAAACTTTTGCATACATACATTAATATTAAAGGGGTGATGTAGGGAAGCCTACAATTCGTCGAAAAAGACAAAGGGAGGAAGCTATCGGGTGGCCACAGACAAAAACGTAAGATTGTCTTGCTTCCCCTGCAATACGGATATAGAAAAAGTTTTATACAGATAAAAAATATATACTAGAAGTCTTAGGAGTGCGTGAAGCAGTCCGTGAAGTATATTCCACGGTGCGTTAAAGACATGCGCAAATATAATACTAAAATTTGTACTTAATTTTAACGTAAGTGATTCAACTTTGTAATGTTTTGTAGGCGTCGGAGTCGGTGTTTAAAGTTCTTTATGTAATTAACACCCGTTAAATGTATGTTACACCACGCTGTGTAGGCGAAACTGAAGCGGCGAGCGGCAAGGACTGAACTTGTAAATAGTGCAGAATTTCATAATTTGATTTAGCAATATCCGTATTAAATGACGTTTTTACAGCCAGCCTGAAAGAAAGATTAGAATCAAATAGATCTTTTTGATATCTTTAATTTCAAGTTTAAATCAATAACATGTTTTATTATATGAAACAAATTACACAAAATCTTATGTTCAAATGTCGCGGTCGGGCATAATTTATATATTCATATTGCAATGTTGTATTTATAAACTGACATATTTAAATGTCGTTATGTGTATTATACGTGTATTTGTACGCACATCATAAGCAGAATTAATTTAATTAATCTATGGCTTTGATGTTCTATAACACTGATCTTAACTTTCTTATATAAAATACACTGTATAAGTTGTAGTCTCACTTGGAATCCACCAATTATCAGTTTTATAGTGCGGAGACTCAATACGCCAACAGCGCCACGGAGCGTGCTGGAGAAGGAACTAAGTCGTAATTTCACAATGTTAGTTCCATTTCATGTAATTACAGACAAAGTAAATTAAAACCACAGATTAATATATACTGTATTCTTCGCATAGCGTTAAATATGTTTAAGAAATATCTCACGATATTGTATATATTTTTCCTTTGCTTATATACAAGTTTAAGATTTAATGAAGAAATCAATGGAAGTTCGGTGAAAAAAAATAATACTTAACTTTGATAAATTGATTTAAAAACTGACATTTTAGATTAGGAATGATTGTCGTTATTTTAGCAGAAAAGTTAATATTGAAGAGATAAAAGTTGTTAATCATTACTTCAAAATTCATACAATCAATGAATTCACTCATCAATTAATTTGAATTTATGTTGTGATAAGATTCATCGACTTACGAACATTGGAAATCGCATTAAGATCTGCGCAGTAGCTTTTATGTTGCGTTCAGAGAGACCCAAATCTAAATCTGATGGTGGCGCGGTCACGTCACATACTGCTAACAACCATGTAATGTGCTCAATTGACGAGGGTTAAGTTGAAAGTCACATCGATTTAATATTATGATTGAATTTGATGATTGTTTTACACCGAATGATTGTTAAAATTATCTTTGATGTACAGATAATTACAATCAAATTAAATATAAATATTGAATATAAATTTTGCCTACTTATCATACCTTATCATACACATTACTTGACGCGTTAACGATGATATGGCCTTGTTAGGGCGTCCGATCGAGTTTATTTATTTTGCACAGTTGAACGGCTCGCGACCAACAACTCAGCATACATCTCGACCGTGTAACGGTGTAACTGACAAATCTGACAATTAGTCCATGTTGGGTTTGATTCGCTCGTTTAATTTACGTAAAGGTCACTTGTCTTCTGGGAAATATTTTGTAGATATTATACATATAGTTAGTATGTGCTTGGTGTAAAGGAAAAAAATGAAAAAATGCATGAGTTTGGGTAATGAATTGAGGTCCCAGGATAAGGATGTGTTATGGAAGCTCTTACCAGTCGACTATATATTTTCTCAATTTGGCTGAGTAATATGAAGTATTAAAAAAATATAAGTGTTTCCGTCCCCCAGAGAGCACGTTAAGTCATCGATCCCGGTTGTCATCCTTAGACAGCAGGCGTTGGTTTTAGTCGGAGGTTTTAAAAGCATATAATAGTTTCCAACACTGACAAGCCACTATTTTCTCCCCCGTCTACGTTGAGTAGCGTGGTAGAGTATACGTAACTTTTAGATAAGTAAGTAAGGTAAGGTAAGTAAGGTAACTTTTAGATTTCCTTATTTAAGTTAAAAAACGATTATCGTCTTTTCCTTCTGTCCTGTCCTGTCGAAGGTTAAAGCCAAGGAGACGTATTAGCATGTTCTACATGGAAGATTAGACTTTTCTCTCTTACGAAATTATAGCAATTTACGGTCACGATAAATTTAAGGTAAATTTTGCTTAGATAGTTAAATTGTAAGTGCTTTATTAAAGTTTAAAAACATGTTTAGTTTTTAAAATAATCAAAATGTAATCTACGGTATTGTTTTTATCAATATGCTTAGTTTGAATGAGTTTATCATAATTCAATTGAATTGGTCATTTCATTCATTTGCATTGCACTCGCAACGGGAGGCAAGTCCCTTATATTATTACGTGAACACTTAATTCGTCAAAATCTGCATTTTCTAGTTGTGATTTTTCTTATCAAACTTATTTTATTTAGTGTATACGATAATATGTAAATTTTATTCCGCATTTTTTACCATTAATTTGGAACTCTTAAATGAAATCCTTAGAATTTTAATGAGATTTCTAAGACAATTATGCAACATAAGCAGGCGACCATCAACTTATACATTGGAAACATTCAGTAAAACAATCGATTATCTTTCAAATGGTGAAAAAGTATCTGTTCCTTTTTATTTAGTTTTTTCTTAATTTAGAATGACATGAATTAAGGAAATATAAAGTCCACCTTTCTTTCGAATTTAAAAAACAGACGCAATAGACGACAGACCACCTAATGTTACAAATTCACCTTTGGCTATAGACATGTACAACGCCAGAAGAATCTCCGGTCCTGCAGGACAGATATCTTTGAAGTACTAAACATCCATAAGAAAACTTCAGAATAAAGGTCATTGTACAATTTGCACGTACGCTGTAAAAACCATTTTAAAAATGGGACCGGGGACGATCGTCACGATACCATACAAAGTGAATAGAACTTCAATCTTCGGTGAGAAGTGCAATGATGATAGTCTCCCTCTGTTTAGTTACCGGCATATCATACTTATTCACTGAAACTATAGTTCAATCAAATTTACAATTAACGAAGATACTGTTTGGGTTGATTTTTGTCCGACTCATGTAAACCGCTGAACAGATTTATATGATTATTGGCGTAATCGATGATCCACGATAAGAGCTCCGATTATTTATCTATATACTAGTATATAAATCTGTTGTGCTGGTACTGTATGTCCCACTATAATTCAAGAACAAACCGCTTGACCAATTTCTCGAAAATTGGTATACTATCACGAGATTGCGCACATAGGCTATATAAAATATCAGTCAACTTTTCTAATGAAGACAAAACACATTCAATATTTATTGATTATATATTTAATAACACGGAGGGGGGCGCTAGTCCATATATGTATATTCATCATTTCATCCCGACGTTGGTTCAGTTCCGAGCAATTTTCCAAGGCGTTACTATGTATATGACCAATGAAATATTACTAGTAAAGAATGCATCTGTAATAAATATTAATTAAGGTACGTTTCTCGTGCAATACCTAATATGTGGTATATTAAGGGTTTAAAAACATTTTAGTTTTTAATTTTATAAAACAAAGCGTTCAAATTGTTTTAAACGATTGTTTTTTTTTGTTCTTTTTAGTTTAGGACATTATTTCAAATTAATTCGACCTATGTTACATTTCTAGATTAGATCGTTTTAAATTCGCCATAGTAAATTACATATTTACAAAAAACGATCAATGGATAAAACTTTATTTTTTGTTGCGTATCTCTTAATCAATACCGAACTTTTCTAGCAGGACTATACCGGCGGAGAATTACCTATGAACTATGAGTTCTATTCTATGAATAGGGGAACCCCAAGATTTATATTTAATTGAGGGGAATAACCACTAGTCCATTGAATTATAATGCTTAAAACTTGCTTTAATCTCTGTTATTAAATGTGTGATAAAAACACGGATTAAATTCAAACTGTTTGCAACATGTGTTTAAAAACTACTTGTTTTAATCATGCCAACCCTGGGTTTAGTTCATGACACCTAAAGAAATTATATGAACAATGGAACTAGTACAAATAATTGTTTATTTTTCGCGATGTTTATACTCTGTGATCACGCGTCATCGCATTCCTTGCGCGCCAATTGGGACATTTGCATTAATTTGTTGTGCGCATATCGAAAATGAATTATAAATATCATTCCGTTCGTGATAAATCGCCTAATTTAAATGGCGCCCGGCCCGGCGCTAACCGGCGTTTTTTATTTCTCGTCAACATCCGGGAAAAGACAATCGGTACCATAAATTGTGAGTTGGTTTTTAATTTAAATTTTGTCTGTGACATTGCTGTTGTGAATTGAGATTTGGTAATTATGAAATTGAATGATTTAATTACATTGATTCATTTTATTAGGTCAGGGAAGAATAATTTAAGATTTATTAATTTAGGTTGAAAATACTCAAAATATATATTTTGATTGAAGGTGTAGAAATTTGTACTTTTTCAATTAGATGAAGCATCTTAATGGAATGCAGACAAAAATGTTTACTATTATTTTCCTGTTGTGAGTTTGAGTTTTCATATGAAAGTTGAACTCCAAGAACTTAGAATACTTCTCGCATTAAGTCCGCTATTTGCAGCACTTTTATTATGACCATAATAACCCGCCCTCGCTATATTTCGAAAAATATATTATTTTTCTATCGATTTGATCCTTGTACAATCTTATTATTAGGAAAGATAATAAATATTAACTAAATTAATTAATTCTCGATCTATCTAAGTAAAAAAGACCAATGATCTTGTCTATGCCTTTAAACACTTATATACGACCTATACGAGCAGCTTGGGTTTGAGTGTTGTCCTTATTAAGTCGCTATTGTCTACCACACATCTGCAAAGCTATTCGCTAATATAGTAGCATAAAAAATAATCAGCTGCATTGCAACTTGCAGTACAGACACTAACTCTAACGGCTAACCCCTTAGTAAACAAATACCAGATAACGCGAAGACATTGTTCGCGCCCAGATGCTGACGATACACCGGGACCCGCCATCTGGAAACATGATTCTTAGATAAACATGTGTTTCATTCTGGGCGAGCGACGGCGCGCGATTTCAGTGGGAAATACTAAGCAGTATCTGATATAACTATACATCCGCCCACGCTTCGCTTAGTAAGTCATAGACTCGACAAAAAAAATATTTATAAGAACATTTCAGTTTCTTTTATAATAACATCACTGCGAAATCTGCTATGAATGTTATTCTTGTGATTACCACACAGATAAGAAAAGTTTTTTTTATATTACAAATAGCCGACAAAGGAGCAGACGAGTCACCTGATGGTAAGTGGTCATCGTCGCCCAAGAACATCAGTAAGACCAAAGGTATTGCCGATGCGTTGTAGGCCAGGAAATTAGAAGAAGGTACGAAAGAAAGAAAGTACGAAAGAAGGAAAGTATTTCTGTAATTATACTCCAATATATACATATATTTCGATTTAAGTGATATGTACATATTTCTTTAAAATCAGTTTTTAAGCCATTTCTGTAAGGTCGCGGAAGTAAAACCATAGAGTATCATAATTTTTTCACTAACAGCGTACACCAACTTGACATGAAAATGTAAATTTATCAGTGGAGACAGTTGAAGGAAAAACTGTTTATCGGGCTTAACTACACAGCAATTTAAAGCTGTATTAAAGGGATTTTCCTTATTTTTTAATATTTTACACTTAAAAAAGGAATTAAAATCGATTATAACTCAAATTCAAGATATAAATTGCTAGGATATATATTTCGTGATAAAGTTATGAATGATTAATGTGGTACTTAAAAATTTTTTGAAGCATCTATAAGTGATCGTGTATTATTAGAGATTACAATTGATGATGGCAACACTATCTATCAATTTAATATTCTTTCGGCGTCCATCGATGACGAGTTAACCTGTGGTTCGCTCTATAGCTATACCCTTCATGAAGTGTAGTAAGTGCATGTTTATATGGACAAGTGAGTGATAGGACACTTAATCGTAGATGGCGCTTAAGTCTTCCGAACCAGCTTTTAATTATAACTATGGGTCGGATATTAATGAGTAATTTAACAATATCATAATCTTATCGTATATCCACGGTTTCTCTGACACGCAGACAATCCTAAGTCGCATGCCAAATCAGCTTTTTATCCCTGATTTATTTGGTCGCCGTGCAGGCGCCGCGGCAAGGTCGTTTCTTATCCGTCCGATCGCCATCTTCACTCAGATGCAGTAATTGCCATTGTAAAAAATAAGCCAAATGGATTTGTCCAGATGTGGTACAAATTCTGTGAAACGATCACGGTAAAAAATATTAGGCCGTTCTTATAAGATGTTTTTACGGTGAGGCAATTTTGGAACGTCAATTCAAGAATTAAAAATAGTTAATAATATCTATTGCTATAAATTTAGTTTGTTTCGCAACAATTCGCGTCTACAATGTATGACGGTATTCTAGAAACGCGTTGTTTCTCTGTAACAAATGCTGTTTTAAAAAAAATACAAACATACAAACGCTGTAGAGGAGAATGCGATTGTTATGAATTTGTGTATATGCGGAGGGTAATCTAAGAGGGTAAATTATTTTACCATTTGATAGGTGCAGTATTCCAGCTGGACACAGGACGTTGACCCCGAACCACGCCGGCACCGGCCGTTAGTATGACATAAAAAAAACTATAAAATATAGAAACACAAAAGTACGTACTAAAAAATGTACACAATCGTCTCCACCTGGATACTAGCAGCGACTTTATTAACACGAGTTTGAAGGAAGAAGGATAGATGATGCGTGAAGGTGTGTTGATTTTCTAGAGTACTGTAGATCAATCAGTAGAGCTGACTGTGGGATTTTTGTGGCGGGTGGTGAGGTAGGTGCTTCTTATTTTGTTCTAGTGTTCTGTTATGTGATATTGTTATATTTCTTTTATCTGATATTACTTTCATATATTTTCAATAATGTGGCGATCATAATGTTGAACAAAAAACGAAGGAATTATAGGTTACACAGAATGGTAATTGGTTAATTTTTGTATGTATAATATATTTATGTTTAATATTAATGATATTCTTCT
>DWPT01000851.1:0-21294 GCA_018251895.1 Agathymus mariae mariae
TACATAGTGAGTTTACTCCACAAGCTCCATCACAGGGATTAATGCAACGTCCTTCGACACAAGCCGCAGTTGCAGGGCAATCTGAATTTTCATTCAGACATTGATTTTGTTTTTTACATCCTTCTTGGTGTGGATCACCAATATAACCTGGTGCGCATCGGCACTTATAAGATGTTAGTAATGGTTCACATATGGCAGTTGGATGACATGGGTTAGGGTTACACAATTCCACTTTTTGGCAAGCAATCTCTGGAACCGGATCAGGTTTATATCCAGTAGGACATTGACACACAGTGTTATGATTATCTGGTATACATATAGCATTATCCCCACATGAATTTTCATTACATACATTAATACATTTATGTGTCATTCGATTACATAATTCATGTGGTAAACAATCTATGTTGTAAATACAAGGTACTGATTGACATCCTTTTTCCAAATCATTTGGGTTTCCAGTAAATGGGCCTAGTGGACATTGGCACTGAGCGATATGATTATTTGTAACACATAGTGCATTGGGGCCACAAACGATTTGTTGACAAGCAGGTTCACATTTTTTAACAGCTCCTAAGCTTTTACATACTTCACTTTCACGACATTGTGCGTCATCTGTGCATTGATTTTTATTGATTGCTATACATCCATCGCGATCATTAGGATTGCCTACAAAACCTTCTAAACATTCACACTGACTTTTATGATTTGTAGTAAAACATTTTGAATTTTGTGGACATGTAAAAACTAAACATGTATCAATACACCTCTTAACTCCAAGGACATCTTTTTGACAAGATCTGTTATCTTCGCAATCTTCATCATTTTTACAATTAGGAGTAGAAGGTTGCTCACATGCAGAGGTTACAGGGTTCCATAGAAAACCATCTTTGCAATCGCATCGTGGGCTATTATCTATAACTCTGCAAATTTCATTTGCACTACAAGCTATGGTAGAACATAAATCGAGGCATCTGTGAATAGAGCCATCGACTAGAACACATGTCTGCAGTTCAGTACAGTCAGTATCTACGTTACATTCCATCTCATTAGGCTCTTTCTGTATTAAATGACATCCTGATTTAACGTCACTGGGCTTACCAACGTAGCCTTCTGTACAGATACAATGTGCTTGGTGATTTGTACTAACGCATAATGAATTTGGTCCACATTGAATTTTACTACATGAATCAACACATTTACGAGTAAGTTTACTTAATTGAAAACAAATTTCGGAATCTTTACAATCACCATCTACAACACATTTATTGTCCATACTGCACCCTTGGTTCAAATCATTGGGATTGCCGATATAGCCCGGAAGGCAAACGCATCTTCCTTCTGTACATACAGATTTAGGACCACACATCACAGTTCTGCACGTATCAACACACCGGGACCGTTCACACACAAATCCATCTGGGCAAGTAGTATTATGAGAACATGTACAGATATTTCCATCGGTGCATTTAGCGATTGATACTTGAGTGCATAGCTCATAAGGATTACCAACATAGCGGCTTTTACATATACAACTATAACTTCCAGGAGTATTAATACAAATTGCATTTTCAGCACAGGGTCTTGAATTGCACTCATCAATATCTATACACTGTAAGTTTGGATTTCCAATGTACCCTGGAGGGCATAAGCATTCCACGTGTGATTTAGTTTGTTGACAAACAGCATTAGTTCCACAAGACGTTGTAGCACATGTTATTTGTCTTCGTGGTAAACATTTTACGTATGGATTTCCAGTGTAGCCTTTATCACATTTACAAGTATTAGTTTGACCATAGATACAATGCGCATTTTGGCTGCATCCCGGTTCACATATTGGAGGCGCAACAGCTGAAAGCAATATTTTTTGTTAAAGCTTTGCATTAACACGAAGAGTAAGTTCAGTATTAAATAAATAGTGTACAACAGATAAACATAAATATACTTACGTGGCATGCACAATAAATCAGGGTTTCCGACAAAAAATGCATTGCAAATACAGCGACCACTGTCTTCGTTACATGATGCTCCTATACCACATACGACACCTTCACAGCGTTGACGACAGCGACCTGCTATGCAGGTTAATGGGTTCTCGCAAGGCATGCCTGGTCCACATACATCACGCCTGCATGCTCCACCAGGGAATGGGTTTCCTACCATACCTTCAGGGCAAATGCAAGTTGGTCCTGCTTTCGAAATTATACATTGTGCAGCTGGGGCACACGAATAACTATCACACCCTAAAAGAAATACATATTAAATATAATGATTCTTCTTCTTACTTAGTATAAAACTTTAATGCACTAAATTAAATTGCCTTTATTACCGGAAATACATTTTCCCCCTTCAGGCTTAGTGTATCCAGGATTGCAGCGGCACCAGGCACCATGATTATCAACTTCACAAAAAGCATTAGAGCCACAAGATACAGTAGAACACGGGGAAACGCAAGCGCGATTTATACATGCAAGATTGTTGGGACAGTCACTATCTTGATTGCATAATTGTTTCTGGGATGGGCCTTCTTCAATAGTACCTAAAAACAAAACCATTGTCTACCGTTTATTATGTGCTTTGAGACAAGTTTAACAATTACTAATACTCACTTAAATAAATTATAAATACTTACAACCTGATTTATATGGGTCTCCCACCATATTTTCTGGACAGACACATTGATAACCGCCTTTTTGATCATGACATATCGCTCCATAAGCACAAGGAGCACTGTGACATTCATTTCTATTAGTACAACCAGTATATGCATCGCCTTCATACCCAGGCATGCACATACATTTTGGTGGATCACTAGGAGTACACTTAGCATCGATACCACAAATAAACCTTTCACAAGGACTTTTACATTTTTGTCCGTCTGAAACATCTAAATAAAACGGTGGTGGGCAGACACATTTACCTGGCTCTATACATTTTTCGTTGGCAAAACAGTCCGAATCGCTAATACAACGTTTTTGGTTCAAACTACATTGCCCAGAAATTGGATCTTGACCGTAACCTAATGGGCATTTACACGTAAAAGATCCAGGCGTATTAATACATTCAGCGCCAAAGCCACAAACAGGCTGACCCGATACACATTCATTAATATCTTCGCATGCACCATCAATCGTTTGAGAATAACCGGCTGGACAAGCACAATAACTAACCCCGTCTGATATTATTATACATTCAGCACCTTTTCCGCATTTGTTATCTTTTGTACAGCCAGAAAGTACACAATTTCCGTCGACAATTTTATACGGTGGTTGGCACTGACAACTTATATCATTACATATTTCACAGAAATTGTAAGGATTTCCTCCGTATTCTGGTGGACATTTACATTCGTAACTTCCTGGTAAGTTTTTGCATATAGCGTTTAGGCCGCAAGGAGTACGGCCAAGTTGTGTGCACTCGTTAATATCTTCACATAAACCAGATTCTTTATTGCGTGCAAATCCCTGAGAGCAGATACATACGTTTTCACCGTCATGCAATATACATTGTTCACCCTGTGGGCATGGGTTGTTATTGCTGCATTCATTTGGACTTTTCCCCGCTACACATCCCTCAATATATGGGTCTCCAGTAAAACTACCGGGGCACTCACATACAAATTGACCGGGCAAATTTTTACAAACGGCTCCAATAGCACAAGGATTTACATCGCATTCATTAATATCCTGACAGCCACTAGTTGATTTTGGATCCCCAGTAAACCCGCTTTTGCAAAGACATTGAGCTATTTGTTCGTTTAGTAGGCATTCAGAATTACTTCCGCACTGAAGATTTTCACATGGATCTGTAATATAATGGCATTAATACCTGTACAATATGATATGATTAAAATGAAAGGTTAATTTATTTTGTGAACGAGAATCAAACTTACGGCGACAGTCATTTCCAATATTTGGCTCTGGACAAAGACATTTAGCATGAGCATCGCATAAAGCATTTCCAGGACAGTCATTATGAGATTTACAAGACACTATTTCAGAACATCTTACTCGAGCATCGGGATCCGGAATTGTACCTTCGGGGCATTTACAGGAAAAAGATCCATCGTGATTGATACATTCCGCCCCTGTCCCGCATACATTATCTACTAAACATTCATCTATATCCAAACATTGCTTATAAGCATCTCCAGTATATCCATCAGGACATTGACACATGAAACTACCTAATGTATTGCTGCAACGCGCATTTGAGCCACAACGTCCCACTGGTCCAATAACTGTGTCACATTCGTCTACATCAATGCATCCGGCGGCTATGTCACTTGGATCAAACGTCCAACCTTCATCACATACACAGTATGCGTCGGTGCCATCAGGTTTGCAATAGGAATGTTCCCCACATTTAACATCTTCACACGGCGCTCTACATAGTACTTCTGGTGGTGATCCAATATATCCGAGAACGCAATCACAACTATAACTCCCAGGTGTATTGACACATATAGCATTTTCTCCGCATTTTGAATTATTACTGCATTCATCAACATCTACACAAACTGATCCTTTGGCATCAAAACCGTGTTTACAAAAACATTGTTCTTCAATACATTCAGCATTATTTGTGCAGTCAAAATTTGACTTACATAACGTTTTGACATCAATCTGTAAGTAAATAATATGTAGTAGCAATTTTCAAAAGTTTAGTTTTATAAACAATAGTAAAATATACGTACCTGTTCACATGCTATTTGAGGATCCGGTTTAGCTTTGTATCCTTGAGGGCAAATACAGTTATATCCTGGAGCAGCGTTTTCACATAGGGCATATAAGCCGCAGGGTCGATCAAGCGACTCACACTCATCTACATCGTGACAGCCGCCGACAATACGTGCATCTCCCGTATACTCAGGTGCACAGGTACAGATAAAGCTGCCCACTGTATTGGTGCATACGGCATTTTCACCGCAAACTGGCTTGCTACTCTTACATTCATCCACGTCTGGTATAACAAACAACTCACATCTTATTACAATTGCTATCAATTTTATATTTAATAAAATCAAGCACATACGCACGCAATAGGTACTCCAGCAGCCACTACGAAGAGTAAAACAGATGAACGTACAATGAAGGAAATAGTCGATGAAGAATCATTGAAATACAAAACCAAGAACACGAAGAAAAGTTGCATGAAAAGCGCACTTTTTCCATGGTATTTGCGCAGAAGTCCAAGATTGTCACCTCATATATAAACGAGAAAAACAAAAGACCCGACCGTAGAGTCCCGGAAGTCAACTTTCACTGTAAAATGTATGCCGTATAGAAATTAAAGTGTAATTAGTAATAAGAGCGTGAAGCTACCGCGCGTCCAAGTGCGGTAGTATTCAGCGCGATTATTATATGCCACACGGTTATTATAAGTTATAATGAAGCGTTAGACCACATTAAGCAGGTTAAGAACGATGCTAACCAATTTTATGCAAGTCATATGCTTACCAATACATTCAACATCCGGGTTGCCTTCAAAACCAGGTGGACAAATACAGCGATACGCTCCAGGTATATTTTCACAAAGAGCACCACGACCGCACGATGCTCGCGAACATTCGTCATGGTCACTACAACCCACGCGAGGATCGCCTTCGTAGCCTGGCGGACAGCTGCACTCGTAACCGCCAGCTAGATTACGGCACGTTGCTCCGGGTCCACATGCAGCTCCGTTAGCACATTCATCGATGTCCACACACTAAAAACATATGACACTATCTTATTTGAAATTTTAATTTAAGATGCAATCGAATTTAAAACATATTGATTAAACGCAAGTTCATTGAATTTATTTTACGACATAATATTAGACTTACGCCATCAAACGGATTTCCGGTATAACCAGCTTTACAAGCACATGTATAGTTTCCAGGATAGTTCTGACAGACGGCATTGGCTCCACAAGCGCCAGGTCTTCGGCACTCATCGATATCTAAAATTCAATTACGGTGTCAAAAATATAATTAAAAATATATATTTTAACGAAAGCAATCTAAACAATTGACTGGATAATTTACTTACTTAATTAGCTTTTGCAAATCATGAACATTAGTTATTGAAGTTCTAAATGAAATCAAGACTGCCTAATAACATTAACTGAGTAATAATTGTAAACACAGTACTAAGGTGGAGCAACTTATTTGTGAATATCTTTGACCTCACTCAGATATTCCATGGTTTGGAAGGTGGATGAGAAAAGTTTTTAAAGTTTTTTAATTATTTCACTGTAGCCCTTTTATGTAAACCGTAGTCATACCACTAATCCTACTATTGTAAACAGAAGAAATAATATCATCGCCAGTTAAACAAGAACAAACGAGAGTCTAAATATATTGAATGATGTAGAAAAAACCTGCGATCCGAAGTTAAATGTCATCTACCTGTACATTCTTCTTCGCCATCACCCTCGAAACCTCTATTACATTTGCAGATAAAATGCGCAGGGAGATTACAACATTCCGCGTTTTGGACACATCGTGCCGCTATTGATGGGTCTTCGCACTCGTTTATATCTGAATGTCAAACAAAATTAAAATGTTATTGGGGTAATTTTATTTTAACATTAGAATAATCATGAAAAAATACTTAAATACAATAATCATCAATCAATAGAATAATCATACCTTTGCACGTGAAACCATCGCCTTCGTAGCCAGGGAAACACGAGCATTGAAAACTTCCTACTGTATTGGTACAGTGTGCAAAAACATCGCAAGGCCTATCTTTACATTCATTTACATCTGAAAGTACAATACATAAATTAATGACATTAAAAAACAGATTTTGCTTTTTGAATTATGACGTCGTGTTGTATTAGTTGAGTTTACTCAATTTCCTAAACAAATTTTTAATATGCTGTACATTATCTGAAGATAAAACCTAGGATTACAAAATACATACCAGATTCTTGACAGTTACATCCGCCAAATCCATCGTTACAATGGCACACTCCGTTTAAACAAGCACCATTTATACAACGAGCGCCATCTTCTTTGGTACAATCATCTAAAACATCAAAGCGAAGTACGCGATACGTTTATCATAAAATATTTTTAATTTCTTTTAAATATTTGTCGATGACTTTGGGCAACTTACCTGTGCATTTTAAATCTGTTCTAAGCTCGTCGGATGCCTTATAACAATCTGGCACACCGTCGCATAATTTTGATAATTCATATAATTGTAATATTTGTGTCGATTCGTTTACTTGACAGCCAAAATAGCCGTCTTCTAAATTTAAGAAAAATACTTCTCGCTTTATTCCTAAACCTATTCCATATTGGTTTTGCGTCGCTACCTGCAAATAATTTAATTGATAATATGTAAAGTATTATTCTAGTGAGTTACGCTTTAGTTATTATTGATTATGTAGAACAATGTCTACGTTTTCCAGGCTACTGAATATTAATGAGGGGCAGTCTTGTTAAGTACCAAGATTTTTTAAATAACTCGATTTGAGCCACCTGAGAAGCTTTAAATGCTTTATATTACATTTACTTGTATGAAATAATGTATGGAAATTCTGTTTATCGCCCACTTTCAAAGGTTTCAGTTATTTAAAAAAATTGCGTACTATTTAAAAATCAATGACAGTAAAATAATTTTGAATAAAAAACACGCAATTTTTTGGACAAAATCATCTTATTTTTTGCTTATACCATACTTATATTTTGTTTTTGCAACTATAATATTACATTGAAATAGAAAATACAAGAAATAATCAGAGTAGCATATCAAAAATAATTGTTAAGCCAGCGTCGTTTACTAAACAGGAGTGTTTTTTCTCAGTGTTGAGAGTAACTAATTCTATTTAAATATATTTTCTAATGTCATGGGCTGCAGTGGCTACTGATGTTAATCAGTTTAAATAATTACCGTTAAGTATGTCTATAAATACAAATAATTGAGACCTGAGTTGCTTGGGGACTAAGTTGTTAGGTTCCTTTAGTAGTAATTTATGCGACAAAAGAAATTTATAAAGTTTTACAACAAATAAGTTTTATCATTGAAGTCGAATATTTTTAAACTATAATTATATAACGTTACAAACAAAACTTTTATTTTAGTCAGTCACGCCATGTTTACTTTTTATCACATTGTAACAGATAAACATAACATATTTTCGATCTGCATAAATAACCGAGGACCGGTTACCAGCAGATGGAATTTCACTATTTCTCTTTACAGTAAATCTATGTACATATCTCGCCATACGCATATACATTGATTGTGTTGAACTTTCCTTGCAGTGCTTATGCCTAGTTATACAAAAAGTCTCCAATGCAGTCCGAACCTGCTTCTAATGCTTTTACGTGTGCTTGTAAACCGCAGTAAGTAAATAAGTATATGAAGATCCTCTTGTGAGTAAAAATTGATTTTACGAACGCACAGAACCGCTGAATGACTATTAGATATATCGATATAGAAAATACTTATTGGTAAATCTCGTCAGGCGTGAGTAATTACGGGAAAACCTAAACTGACTTTGTGTTGTCAACTATCTAGATTTACTTAACGGTTTTTCCGAAAAAACATTTGAACATTCTTGATAGTATTTAAGTCCATGCATGTATTGTACAAAATCTAATCAATATACATACGTATTTTACAATCGTTAATAAAATACTTTTTATTCATCCACTCACATTCAAATATTTTTTTAAACTTGTAATGGCACTTGATGTTAATACAGTTTTTCAAATATTAATTTACATATTAAATAATTTGATCTTTATATGGATGAAAAAAAAACTCTTATATAAAATATTTAGCGGGATATAAATGTACATACATATTTATATTAATTGTATTTATTTAACAAAAAGTAACTAAAAAAAAACTTTGTTGAACCAAGTAGGAATAGACAAAAAATATATATTTATATTATTTGTTTATGCAATTTTCCTCTCCTTTTTAATCGCATTTAATGTACTTATAAATAATAAGCGGCCCCCTCCGACTGCGTTCGGGTTGGACTTTGGATTATTAAAATTTTCCTATTTTTCGCATTGATTAGCCATCATTTAGTAATATTTTGTACAGCCTATAATTATATTATCTACCCAACCACGTGTTCTAACTACATACATATCATGACCATCGATCAAGCCGTTCTTTAATTATAATGGTACATACAGACAGACAAAAAATTTCAAAATGGTCAAATTGATGTCAGTGTGTCATTTGACAAAAATAAAATGGAATATACAGACAGAAAGACATATATAGATTTTATAGAGCCTATCATCTACGCAATCACGTATTTTCACCACAAACCGATTTTCAATAAGATTGGTTAAGACGTTTTTGATTTATCTCGAAACCTACAGAGAAGCTCAACAGATTTATATAGTAGTAAAGATATTTCACGCATTTTTACCTAATATGAATTTCAAAATTACCATTACACAAATTGAAGTTCTATTTATTGGTTGAACTCTTAAAACATATGATTTCTTGAGGCCGAGCTAGTAATTAAGTATTCGTTATTGTTTTCCGGGTAAAAGGTCATAAAAAATTGAACTAGCGATTGTACATAATTCAAACAAAGATTTAACTTAGAAAGCAATAATAGTAATGAGACCAATAGAAAATCAATAATTATGATTAATATACAGTTGAACCTAGAGACTTGCAAGAATATTTAAATATAAATGAGCCGGCTTTCACATGTGGCTTCAATCACGTTGAAGTTTGCCTTATACAATGGTTTATGACTGGAACTGTTTGTCACTTAAGTTTTTCACGAAGTTTACTCGTATGTCGATTATAAGAAGCACTTATATCTAAACAATATTGAAGTATCTAAACAACATACAATTACTTTAAAAAAATTTTTTTTTATGAAAAACCCTTTTTAGAAATAGGTTACCACTACATTTTGTCTCTCTGGTTAGATTAAATGGCTTTCTATATAGACCCACTAGCAATAAAAATGAACTAATATAATATCATATAATTTATGTAGACCTAAATATCTTGCTACTCATGAGGACTATTCAAGATGCCTTAGAATATAATATTCATATGCGTCGCTGACTCCAAACTCTAGATTGAGGCAATTTTCAATGCAAAATGAAAATGAATAACGATTTTTATTATGTCTTAAAGCAACAAAATGAAAATGAATGGTGACTGTTATACTTTAAGCGAAGTTCACCAACATATTAGGTACGTATATGTTATTCGATGAATGTTCCGTTTATTACTTACATGAGACGTTGTGACTAATAGCGTCCAAACCACGAGCGGCAAGGTTTCTATGTACATGGTCTCTGAAACAAAATAAAATTGATTACAATAACCAATCATCGATTACAGGGCAGATTACTCATATTCAATTAAATTAATTAATATTTTATAATTTCCACTGATATAAGTAAATATTGTTTATATTGGGTATTTATAACAATACAAAAAAAAATATCAGTTTAATTTATTCATCGATACCTATATCAATGATACACTTATGCTCGTATTTTTCTTCCGTTTGGAAACATGCTTTATCATTCAGATAATACAATTAAAGCTTAATTGGCAGCATCAAACTACTAGGTAATATTATAAATAAACTACTAGGTCGCACTAGCTATCAATAATATTTTTTCAGAAATAAATAAAATCAGCCTTATATATTTGAATTGAGTTGTTAATATCTGTAATGCATCGCCAATTCAATAAAAGTAAATGTATTGTCTGAATATGACTTCAATAAGTGAGGTAATTGAGAAGTTAGCCGATCACTAACATCTTATACTCTTAAGTAGGTGTATATTTCTCAATTGCCATCAAAACTATTATTCGAAATGAAGCGTCAAAACATTTTATAAATATTACATTACATGAATATGCATACGGCTATCGATAAAATTAGCTTAAATACAATTTTCTACTCTGTTGGAGAACTAGCTTTCCTTTTTAGTACTCGTGTTGTTTCCGTTTATTTGTCCTGGCGATAAAGGCGAAGGTTGCTGTATAAGGTCAGGTAACTGTGAGTGGCGTGTCAGTCGCACTGTAGTTGTTCACAAATATTAATCACACAGTCACGCATACACCTATAACATAGATTTTAATCCTATGTTCTGCGCACGTGGTAGCTATTTTTTACTAATTACTTGTGTGAACAATGCTGCTAGTCGACTAATGTATGGTTAAATTGAATAACGTCTCGTTATCCATGTACCACACGACTATACGCGTAGCTGTACTTGAGTGTCGTTGTACTACTGTTACAGATAGCACTTGATACATAACTGAGATTATGTTTCATTTCTACGTATATACCAATTCCTGTCATATCTCTTCCTTGTTTACAAGCGTAAATAACATTTGTTCAAATAGACAGAAGAGTGGATGTAAGAATGGTATTGAAGATAGAAAAAAGAAGTGTTCAAGTCCAGAAGAATTCAGTTTGAGTCGTCACTAAAATGTAATCCAAAAAACACAGTCCGAAACAAAACATAAGTTTTACCTTACACTATCTAACAAATCCTCCATTAAAATAAAATAAAAATTTATTTATTGTACAAAGTTTCAGGTTACACTATCATTATTAGTGTAAATTGAAAGAAAGTAACATTATCTGTCACATTCTGCTATATTTTTGATTGCCGTAGCCGAGTTGGTAAGTACACTGCCTGGCAAGCAAGGAGACCAGGGTTCGATTTCCGACAATATCCCGATAAATGTTTGTTGTCGGGTCTATTTATCGAATTCTAGTGCGCAGGTGTGAACGTTTACATTTATTTAGCGAAACAATCCGGGAAACGGAAATGTATACTTACTATAATTAATCATAACTCTATACTTATATATTTATATATATATATATATATATATAATAATTTATAACGTCTCATGTGTGACGAACATAGATCGACGCCTTAATTCAATTGTAATTGGCCGATTTAAACAACTTCGGGCGCAGTCGGTAGCCATATGGACGTGTGTGGGTGACCGCGAATAATAACATTTCTTATACACTTCCGTGCTTTAGAGAGAACATTAAACTGTTGATCTCGGTTGTTAGAGTTAAATATCAACCGCTAAGCCACGACTAATTTTTGTGATACTTGGGTAAGCCACTAAACTTCTTTAATTTATAATGGAGTAGCCTGGTGGAGTACGCTCTAGGCTTCCTAAATGTGAAAAGATCCGTTTCCTGCAAGAGATCGCTAAATTCTTGAAACATAATTAAGATCTCGCCTTATATATTGTCCAATGTCTATATATGTGTTTCGGTAATAACAAGCATAGTAGACCATTAGTCTGCATGTTCTAGTTCTCTAGCCGTCTAGTTATTTGATATTTCTTTAAAATATCATTGCAGTGTTATAGATGTAATAAAATCTATCCAGTAACAATTATATCTTAAAACATATGGAAACGACATTCTTCCATTATTTTTCTCAAAATTAGGTAAATACCTAAGTTACAACAAAGAACGTCTACAAATTATTGATCTAAGTCATACAGGCATAAATCTATTTATGTAAAAATTATAAAATATTCTCAATACAATCTGCAAGGTCTTCAGATGGATGTCACATTGTGTGTAAAATATTTACTATTACATACTACGTTTGCCATGGCGGATGGTTAGATACTGAAATGCCTACACATACTGCAGTAACATTATTTAACGTTCACCTTGACATATTACAATACATATTCGTGACAAACTGGTAATTTAACTTTTCACAATAATTACTCATAAAAGTAAAGTAACTTATGTTTATAATCAATCTCAGATTAATGACAACACATTGGAAAGTAAGTTTTAAAAATACTTACATTAATATGTTGATCTTTCGTATATTCAAAGGTTTTGTTATGTCTTATGGTAAAAAAAAATATTATTGAATTAATAATATATTTTAAAGGCCACCAACCAATGATGCCATAACAGAGCCTAGTATGCACTGATATGAATTACGACGTCACAAATATTTTAATGGCAATAATATGTAAATGTAGTAATAATTAAAACACTTATAAAGGTATTGCTTAGAGCAAAATTAAAAAATGTGAAATGATTTTTGAGGCACAACAAAGAAAATTGTTTATTTTTCGAGTTCAGAGTTTCAATCACTAATAAGCAATAGATTGTACAATAATTGCATCACGAGCGTAGCGAGCAATTTTTTCGTGTGCAAAAACATAACCTTTCACCTCAAGCAAGAAAACACAATGTGCAAAAATAACAGTTGTAATTAAATTTATCAACACACAAACGTGTTCCTTTAACTCCACTGCTGTTAAATTACAGTCTAAGAGTCACGTACTATTCAGACATTTTCAAATTTTAGAATGCAAACCAAAAAATGTTATTCATACAAAAAATCCGCTGTAAAGTATACGAGTATTAACCGTCAGAAATAGACAATATAATCGTATATGTCGATCAGGTTACTTGTTGAAAATATAACATTTTTAAGTACTATTTGAGGTTGGTTTATGACAATAGCCTACCGTACCAATTTTCTACTTCCACATCGAACAAAATATGAATATAATGTGATTAAATAATTTTACTACTCAGTACTTTAGTATGAAATGGTTGTGACAAATAATTAGATGGACAGGATGAAATTATAAAATATGTATATTGTAAATAATATATACTTTTGTATTTTTCCAAGTAACCCGATAAGTAAAATAAAGATAGTGTCCGTTTGTAACAAGTACCATGGATAGTAAAGAAACTTAACATGAATAAAAATTGAATATTAACACTTATATTAATATTTGATACCCTTCATTTGGTATACGATTCTTCGTATATTGCACTGGGTTATAACACAATAACTGTTGATAGTTAAAAATCCTTACGTCATTAACGTATGTAATTTCAGTTCGACGTCATCAATGTAGCTGTAAGTTCGCGTACACAAGTCAAATCGCGCGTAAAATGCGTCCGCGCGTCCCTACGAGCTCGCTTGCGCCATTCACTTTCACGTCTCGCGTAGTTCGCTGCCACGCCAGTTGTACGGAAAGTAGGCTGCAAACAATGCATGTACACTAGTTTCTCTCTTTAGAAACAAAACTCCATTACTCAGTGACTATATGTGACTGTTATCAACGACGGCCAGCTCATCCTGTTGCAGAAAAATAAGCTCTTCAAAATATTTCACGCGCGTGCTTATTACTTACGTGCGTACAAGTCAAATTATTAAGTAGTCAACCGTATTTGCTTTGCGTGTTTTAACTCAAATACGTTGATTTTAAAACTGAAATTCTTGTGATTCGTTTTCAATGAAGCGTCACAATGCGAAATGAAGGACTCAGTTATTTTAACCTACCTTGCTAATATAAGGTTTCAACAGTTTTCGTACGTGCATTGGATGCATACGTGTTTACCTTTTGTTTAACTTTGAGATAAGTTAATGTTCCACGGATAGGACTACAAAATGCTTTTAAACTTTAATCACGAAATGGACAACTATAGCCATAAATACAGATTAGGGATATACTTTGTACAGGCCTTTAAATGATGTCAACACCATTGTAATATTTTAGTACTAATCTAATGGAGTTGAAATTTAACTTCAGAAGCCTATTGTTATATATATATATATATATATATATCTTTAAGTTTCCATAATAGTGTGATAGAGAATATAAAAAACTTACATGCTGTAGTGTTAAATTCTATGTTCTTACGTATTGATTGATGGATTGGTCTGCTTGAAATTTTTATTGCCATATTTATCAATTTAAGTAAATTTTCCCAATATGGTACTACATATTCTTGATGTCAAGTTGAATAGAAAGGAGGGAGAAGTATTTTGTGATAACTTTACTACGTGCATAATGCCACGATACTTCTTTAAATATTAACAATTCATTACAACAAACTCAATTAAGTGAATGGTAGCTGATAAAACGTTAATTTATTGAAGGTCAAACTTGTAGAGACTTATTTCTAGCAAATAATGAGAGTTACAAAATAATGAAAAAAACTGAAATTTATGATATTATGCATAACTTTATTAATTTTACTGGATAATATAGGATCAGAATTAAATGGCAATGAAGATATTTATAATCTATTACGGCAGTAAATTTCACTGTTACAAATATTTGTATAATATAAAATAAACAATGGAATGACTATATTTATGTAAGAGGTCAGTATTTTCTCTTCTAAAAAATGAACATGAGCAACAAACGGCGATTGCGAGGTCGTGAACAGTGAATAGTGAATGTTCGTTGCTCTACGACGATAATTCGAGTACAAAATTACGTCGATATTTTCGATAATAATCGATTGAATCGAGCGGCAGCTGGATCAATGTGAACGGTACCACTAGAAATACTAGCGGGATAACGCAACTGTTTCTAGAACTATAGCGGAATCGCAACTTACAATTGTTGTGTACCGACAGTCCACATAAAGAGTACGGAACAAATCAGAATGAAGTGATGACATTCCATGCAGCAGTATAAAACGGGATTTTCGCTGGCAATCACATAACATGTTTTTATCATTCACACATTAAAAATATGCAAAGAACCTTTTCAACGAGTTTGCGTTACCGCGTTGATAGAAGTAATTCAATATTGATATGAGTAGTTCATTTTTGCTTGTTCCTCTATCAACCTTTATGGTCAGTAATATTCATAAAAGTTGTTAACAGGTTTTTAAAGGTCGTAAAGATGTTCGAAAAAAAAAAGTTGACTTTTACTAATATCGGTATAAGTCTAATTATTTTTTCGAACACAAGCTGCCAAAATTAAAAGAAGCTAAATATTTTCTTAACATATAATGTGTTCGGAGTTAGGTCGGTAGTTAGGTTGAATTATGATTTTCTAATTATTCTATCATTTTTCTTACCAAAAATAGGCTTAAGTACTTAAAACGCTTAAACTTAACACTTAAACGTAGCACCATGAAAATATTATGGTCAAGTAAGTCATAGAATTATATAATTTAGTTTTTGTTACAAGATACCTATATTTTATCATACTACGAATTCTAGTCAAAAACCAATCCATTGACTCTGAGTCATCATTCCAAGCTTTAGAAAATTAAAATAAATTTTGTTACTTTAATAATAAAAAAAATACAAAGAATGTATCCGTATGTAGTAATCATGAGCTTTAGTTGTGAGCAGGAACGTACAATTTTTTGTTTGAGTTTCATGAAAGATTGAACATTCAATGGGTCAATGATTTCCGTTTTCAAATGTCCCGAAAATGACCGCAGTAATAATAACAGTTATATAAATCTTTTCGGCGGCAAATCAACGTCGACAGTTCACTGTGGCCAACAAATCGTGCGTGTTCCGATGGCGATACCATCTATTATTGGAGAAAGAGCGGTTCATCGGTACCTGAGTTCCGGTGTCGGCGACGGACGCCGCCGGTGCGCTCGTTCGCAACCAGAATAATTAAATAGTGAGCCACTATTTTAATAATATAGTCACTTAAATAACCACGAACATTATTAATCATATTTATGATTACTTTAAGTCAAAGAAACGAAGAAATGGCTATTACGTACAGAAAAAAACTAATTTCAATGCATTCACTGATATAAAAATTACGTATTCGAAAAATATTTAATGTATCATGTTTTTATGTTTTTTTTTATTCTATGTATCTAGCTTATCGGGAATTAGTTTAAAATCAATTATAAAACTCCACCCAGAGAGGCATTCAAGAAAGCGAGTTAATAAAAAAACTGTTAAAATACTAGTAGCTTGCCACGACTTAGGTCGGGTTGAATAAATAATTATATATATATATATATATATGATATCTATGTCCATCCGGATATATCCATAATGTACCTTTCAAATGGTAAAAGAGTTCTTCAAACAGGTGACGGTTCCGAAGATTACCTTTCACAAAGTTCACAAAGAATTCACAAAGAGAAACTAACAAAATTCGCACTCTCTCTTCATGCTTTATGTATAGATATTTTGTACCCCTGTGTGTTTCTCTCATAATGTGTATGTTGAGTGAACGATGGAACACTAAGAATCTTGTCATCAAAATATAAACGTATCAGTTTCGTCTAATTTATTACTTGTGGCGTATTAATCTTTTACATCAGTAGTTCATCACCTGTACAATTTTAATAAATAATTGATAAATTACAAAATAGAGACGAATAGAATCTCTGTCATATGATCCTACTGAAGTTGTAGACAAAGTATCGATTTTGATACAGACCCGTATGGAACTGGATCTCACCCCAACACGTACAAACATCATCAAATCATGAACAACAAAATGTGCTGTCCAAATATTAGGAACACACATTTCATGAAAAGCATAAAGGCACGCCATTCGTGCTATCACTAAATACCTATAATTATTGTGTTCTAATTACTTACTCACGATCTTTAGTTTTTTATATTTTGTATGTAGCAGGACGAAATAATAAATATTTTTAATTCCATAAATCAAAATAAATGGAAGAATATCCTTTGTAATATACATCAAAATCATATTTTCTACAAATCCTTCTTTAACCTTTATTGATACGTGACTACACAACATGCATGAGTGATTTAATTAAACTTCCGTCTTCAATGCATAAAAGTTGCTAAGTGCTTTTAATTCTTATAACTTCAACGTCATAATAATAAATAATTAAACTTCATATATCTATCATAGATGTTTTAACAAAACTTTAACATATATAATTATCATCTAAATAGGTACACACTAGTTTTTATAATAAATTTATAGTCTTTATAATATACAAATAATGACACAATAAGTTACATCAAAACAAATGTTGTAAACATTCGACATCAAATGATATTTGTTGGCCTCTTTAAACAGATGATATCAGTATGATCATCGACACGTTGCTGACTCTCAACGAACCGGGAACCCGCTTATAAATGGCTCTCAGACACTGCCATCGAAACACGTAAAAAAAACCTTTAATGGTGGATTCCAGAAGAAGAATCTGTGTCCAAATACTGACTAATAATTAAACTGGCTAGTACAGAGCGCGGCATCGTTCGTCATAGCCTAGTTGCTCAACGGAATGTTGTTATTCATCATAGTGCACGAATCGCAAGAAAGACTACAAAGATAGGTGAAGCTCCTTATACCCCGAGCCAAATAGCAGCCACAATCATGCTGCATCGTTTAATTTAATCGGACAGCATGTAGCAATTCACATCTTGTAGACGTTGTCTCCCACATCACAACCACTGAACAACCACCAGTGAAATCACGTTTTGTCAGGCAATGTGCGTTGTTCGTGAATGAGTACGTAAACAAAAATAAAGTTGTCATTGATATATTATTTTTTAAAGAAATATGAGATTACACCCCACGTGTGTAGAAACAACGTTTCTCATAAAAGATTTCATTTTGTCTTAAATTTAATTCATTATTTTCCTTTATTATAACATTCTAGTATGTACGCAATAGACGAACCTACTTATGCATGTGTGAAATTATATAATGCAATATTTTTCATATGTTATCCGTTTATATTCTAAAGATGTATGAGATTATGCACATTACTCAAGGATGTTAATACATGTACTATGATAATTTTAAGGCGTTTTTATCATTTGCTAAATTGTAAAAATGATCATGTTTGACATATATGTATTTCAAGGTGTTCGTAATATTCCAGCAACCATTATTTATTTTTAATAAATAATTACGATAACATAATAAATACAAACAAAACATATAAAAAATCCTTGATCATTAAACAATTCAGATTGTTACTGAGATAGAATAAGTAACAACAGTTTTGCATATTGTAACAGGCTTCCTTCTCGTGATGCATTATAATTATATCGTATTGAAGTTTCTAAGCATGCCTGATGAAGACTTTGGTATGAAACAAACCATTATTTGTTTGATTCTTTCACGTGTAACCTAAGAACTTAATTTTAATAAAGGGCAGATTAATGCCGTATGGAAATCTCTACCAGTCGATTCATGATGATATGAGTATTCCTGCCAGATGATAGCAATCTACCTGTATCGGTAGATTGATTACGCACACTGAGTAATAATAAATTTAGCATATGTATATTTCTTGGCATACAAAGAAGTTAAATGTTACCAAATCATATCTATAAGAAGTTGATCCAAAAGTTTATCCACTGTGTTATTCAAAAAGTCCCTCATTTTAAGCGCCGAGTTTTGCATGGCCTAGTACTATGGACACAAGACATCAAAAGTCAATGAAAATTGCTCACATTGAAAAGCTAACCTTTAATAAAACCTTTAATAAAAAGCAACATTATTTGAAATTTCTCACGAAAGATTGATGACTTACGCGTGAGAGTGTGGGATAGATGGTTGGATTGTTGTAATACATGAGTACTATGGAATGACATAACGGGACAGTCGACGCTCGAGCGACCACGACCCGCGACAGGTGTGCGGTATAATCATGGCGGCATATCGTCATCTGTGATATATTATTACTACCATAGACTTGCAATGGTCCAGGTACTTATTATATTTTCAAGTTATTTTGTATGAAGTTAATAAAAATTTTGTTTTATTATAATAAATTTATTCTGTTAATTAATGGTTGTGAAGTACTAAAGTAGGCACCTATCAAAACCACAGTAATTCCCTAATAGAATTGTTAATTCAACCGTTATGTGTATTTTATATACTTATTCAATTAATATTCTTTTTTGAGCAGTTGTAGTACAATTAGCCGTAATAATTTGCGGTTTTGGACTTCAATTAGTCTGTGTAAAATTAAGAAAATGACTTTAATACATTCGTATTGCAATGTACATCAAACTATCTATTCTGAAATAATATTATCAAGTTGTAACACAGTACACAAAGTAACGATATAAAGTCTCAGCCAAACAAAGAATAATGAATATGTCGAAATTTTAAAAGAAAACCTTCTTGATCGGTGGTTGATTACAATTACGCGCTTTGTGGGAATAGATTACTAAAGAACAAAGGAGCCTTGGAGTATTTGTTTAGCGGCACCTCGCTCGGGTGTGACCTCCACAGACGAGTATTTACTCGGAGGCTGTGAGGTTCTGTTATTTAGCAGTGGTAGTCAATACGACATTACTTGCATTTACTAAGATGAGAACAAACTTTAAAAGTTATCAACGAAGTGTGTTTTATATTTAATTACACTTGTTAGTAACCAATATAAGATATTCATTATGATAATAACAATAATATAGTTCAGTAATAGTCACAAGTATCACATGCATTAGTTATTTTGCGAAAATAATATTAACGATCAATGAAATTAAACCAATCTTTCGATTTCTGAGACCGTGGGAGTGATTGCTAATAAAAATTTGACACAACTAACTTGTCAAGACAACCTCGCTTCTCAATAGACCCTTTTCCCGACGTAACGTGAAGAACATCAAATAAAAGTTTGAGCTTTATTATATTACACAGTGTAATCTTAAGTAAGTAGATTTTCTTAAAACAATTATATAGATTTTTTTAATAATAATGCTACAGGGTCGTCAAAATTATATTTAACACAATTAACCTTTTTAATGTGAGACAAGGGGGAAGAAAAGTCGGATTAAAGTTGATAAAAAGATGAAAAATTTACTTCATTCTAAACGACTATAATGTAATTTAGCATTGAATAAGTGTTTTGGTATTTTTGATGGAGATGACAAATTTATAAAAAAAAAAAATAGCATAACGGCAATGACTATACGTAAACATGTCAAATATGGGCTCGTTTTTTTATCATTATGTCAACTATTTATTAAGCATGTTCGCCAGAAATTCAATATAGATATATCACATTCGGAATACTCGCTAATATGTATAATATATCGAGTTAATGCTGTTATACATTGTTGGATAACTTCTAGTTAGTATTCCTAGTATTCTAGTAGTATCCAGTTAGTATAATTACTTTTCTTAAAGGAAACAGAAGGTGGGGATAGCTATTCAGAAATTATTAATAGATGTTATGTGTTTAGCCTCGTACCTTTTAATTTAAAAAGTTTTGACCATATTTATATTATGGGAATTATATTAGAATCTTACAATAGAAAGCCAATCGATCCTCCATCCCGTATTTCTTTTTATATGCACTATGCATTAAGCATACCCACTAGGGATCTAACATGTTTTCCGAAGGTAGATATTATGTCAAATTTTGGTTCTCTAAGTTAGGTTGATACTGGGTTCTAGAGGTGAATTCATTAACTCAGCAAAAGATTTTAGTACTGTTAGAGCACGTATAATAAATACACCATTGACCAACACTACACTCTTATTGTATCTATAACAATTATCGGACAGCAATGATGCCCGCCCTTCCGGAGCGTTCGCT
>DWPT01000852.1:0-21287 GCA_018251895.1 Agathymus mariae mariae
GAAAACCGTGTTGCTGAGCAACGATGCCGTTCCGCGGTCCCGATCAATACTCGCCATATTCAAAATGGCTGCCTGTACTTTCTCAAAATGTTTTACCGGTAGAGTTTGAAAGTATGCAAGCGTTGAGTAGTAATTTAAAGATCGTATTTCATTACCTATTGTTGGCTCTTATAACGTAGTTAGAATAAAATATTGCAGAAAAAAGATGAGAGAATAGTGTTTTCGACTAATAAACGAAAAAATTAAACATCAATAAGTGAAAGTACAAGTAGCCAAACTGTAATCAAGTTTGTGAAGATTTCTTACAAACCTGAAAATAGGTACCCTAAAAAGTATGCTTTTGCGATGTCTGAACTTAATTACACAATATTTATAATCGGTTACTTCAAGAAAATGAAAAATATTAATATAAGCACTCGTATACTTGATTGAGTAAGTTTTAGTACAATTTGCATTTTATAAATTACACTATCGTTGACATTTACTTACTAAATTCCGCATTCCGTATTAGCCATATAACATCTTATCTTTATAGATCTGTCCGCGTCGGTGTTTCCTTCCTATAAGTGCGGGTGTGAATAGGCTTCTTCTAAGTTATCATTTAATTCTACCTCACCACTTACCATTAACCATTGACTTTGAATAAGTAAAAACATTTGTTATTCAATACACAATACTCGTCACGCCCCAAGCCTAAATAAAAATAAAAATGAAATGAAATAAAGAATTGATTAACATGTCGTGTCAGAGTATATTCGCTGTCAACTACTAAGTATGAGATATTAAGTTATTTTTGTTTTATTCATAATAATTTTATTAGTGATCAGCAATCGTCATTGCTTCGGAAAAACAGCGTGTGAACAGATCCATTTTTCGGGAAAAAAACACTAGTTCGAAATACACAACTCAGTCAAAACAATCATATACATTAACTTTAGTGTTCTACGTGCACAGATAGATAGACATAATCAATATGTTTTATGTTTAAACGAGCAACCGACAATACTTTGATTTGGGAAACGGAACTTGTACAACATACGGCGAAATGCCAAATATCACTCCTTGTTAATTTAATGTAAGAATTAAAAAAAAAAAAATGTCAATATTATACATCCGTTTCCTTCCGCTGAAACCGGTTTGGTGAATGCCTAAGATTTGATAATAGAGAGTTGCTATAATTAGCTTTCATATTGTCTAGTTAAAGTTAAAGTCAGACAAAGTATTTATTCCCCATTACTTACGCTCTGAAAATAAGTATCGAAAATCGAATTGAAAAAGTATTTTATTCTTTAATATCCACACGAAATTTCAAGTCACGCATTTTTACTGGTTTGACAAAATCTTAAACAGACTTTCTTCTGTTGGAAGAACTGTTTAATGATAACAATTTTAGCTATCTTCCAAAACTCAACTAAAAACTTCTATGAATGTATTATTAGAAGTGCTTGACTCTTATTCACATGAAGGTAGGTACATTTTCATAAAGTTTTCATAGTGTATTCCTACAATATAAAATACCTTTCACTGCTAAATTTTGTAGTTTCTTCCTTCAGCCGTTTCGACTGGGCTTTAATGAATCAATCATTAATGATCAGTTTTGTGTGACTTCGTTTGGATTGAACTGTTATGTAATTATGGGTTGCAATATGAAGATCTCATTTTCATTATTATAACCCATATCTTCCCACTGATGGGCTCGGGTTTCCTCTCACAATGAGAAAGGTTCAGGCCATAGTCTGCCACGCTGGCCCAGTGTAGGTTGGCAGACTTTATACACTTTTGAGAACATGATAGAAAACATGTGCACGTTTTCTCACGACATTTTGTTAATTAATACGCACATATTTTAAAAAATACAGGTGCGTGCAGGATTCGAACTCGCGTCTGCCGTGCGAAGGACCTACGTTCAAACCATCACACATCTATCATAGCGATCAATGAAGATCTTAATTAACATAAATTGAGACACAAGTTGATGAATATTATCATTCATTTAGTATTGTATATATACATATACCTATATAATATACTATAGTCTATATCCAGCAGTAATAATATACCTTTCAAGTGGTACAAGAGTTATTGATATGCCGTGGTTCCAGAGTGGTCACGAAATTAGCACTCCCTTTGCATAATATAATTTATATGTATGTATTACACCTGACAAAATGTTATGTATTTTCACCAGGCAGTTATTAAGTATATTGTTTTAAGGATCTGTTTTTTTAGTTCTGAAAATGAGAAACATTTAGGTATTTATGGACTTAGGCATTTGTTCACTACCCTCTTAACAGGATGTATGGTTACTTTATTGCCTGTGTTCCGAGAACCGATACAAAAAGTTACCTCGATAATGACTCATAATGTAATTTACAAATTTTAATAATCCAAATGTCATCTACGTCTGCTTCTTGGTCTTCACGTGGTACTACACGTATTCATACAAAGAGACAGTCGAAAATACATAAAAACAAAAATTCTGTGAACTTAACTCACAAATTCCCCCCCCATTCCCCATTCTTTCAATAGAGTCAAGAATAATTTAAGCTAGGTTATAAAAACTAGTACCACAGTGTAAGAACTTAGTAGGTAATCGCCTTTGATGTTGATTCCGTCTAGACACATTGCGTCATTTTGGTCGGGTTATCACGTGACCCAAAATAATAGTACTAGAACAAAATAAATAATAATACTAAATTGGGGCTGATGTATGCAGTCAGCAGTAATAACAAAACTGTAATGGGGTCGAATCTGTGTATAATTATTTTTTTTTTTGAAATTTTACTTAGGTACACTTGACTATCGATAAAATAGCACATATATACTTTTTTAATTTTTGTGTTTTCGTCTTAACAGATATAACTAAATCTACTGTACAAATTTGGATGGTTTTAAGCATATTTGAAATTTACATTATGGGTTCATAATTTACCTTTCTATCATGAGATCACTAACTTAAAAAACTCTGTTTCTCCCTCACAGATTCCATGCAGGTCTCAACGATTTTGCCTTGTACTATAATCTTTTTGTAGCGACCCTGGAATCGCAGCAATTAATCTTTAAGATCGCGATACATTTCACCCATTAACGCTCCATCCTCGGGAACAATAGCACTAATGTAATTTCATGACAATGAGGCATTGTATTGATAACTTATCAGATATGACCTTATCTCTGTGGGGCGCCGTTGAGTCTTGCCTGACAAAACTTATTTTTTATCGCTTATATGACAATTGGGTGACATACTAGGATATGTTGTAGTTTCTTGAGAAGAACTGACGCCTACGTAATAGATAATCAAAAAAATGTTATCCAAAAGCGACCTACAAATAATAATAATAATAATTTAAAATCTCGTCTTAGAGAATCCAGTACTTTACAATCGGCGTAGAAAAATTTGAATGTTTAATAAGAAAGAAATTTTAGATTATCGTTTGGAACACTATAATAATTGATTTTTGACTCTTCAAATATATTTTTGTTTTTTTTTGTTGCTATAAAAGTTAGTTTTCCAACAGCTTTATTAACATGTATTATCAGGCTTAATAAAAATATCTGAAGGCTTGGTCAAATGCAACATAAAGTAAGGAAAAGGAAATTTAATTCTCATAGTATTAAGAGGGAACTAAAACCCAAAGATAATGTCACTATCGTCATTGATGCTGTAACCAATTTCGGAGACTACAGAAACTTACCTCATTAGGAGCTCAATGCAAGACTAGGGGTTTTACTAGTAATTGAGGATTAGAGAGTACATCTGTGCAGAGAGAGGGCACAGAACGCTGCTCCACTGCGGAAACTGTTACTGGCAAATACAAACGTTGAAATACTTAACAACTATTATCTAACGATAACAATCTTAACCTTAACTTTTGCTTGAAATCCGAAGCACGGAACATATCAAGAAATTTTGCGTCTGGCGGTGACCTATCGAACTACCCACCGCAACAACTCCGTCTCTCTTAGCTCCGTCCATCGCTTTTGTTTGATACACGCCGTTGGGCTAGGATTGCTATCGCTTTGGAGCAGTAACATTAGGAATGAAAAAACGGTAGCAACGTACAAGTACATACCTTGATACTTGTAAATGTATGTATATCGTATAGTTACACAGTGACGTGTATAAATGTATAATTTATCTGTCCCGCAACCGGCCGGGGTCGTCGACCGTGCCGCTAATCTCCAACTGCGACAGAGATCTTTCGCCGCAGATTATCTGTATAGAAGTTGAGAATAAAAACTTGATCGTACATCTCTTGCGTTTATGTTCACCTGGTACCTGTGAACTACTGCACCTGGGAAGGTTTTGTAATAACCGCGCTGCTTAAATGGAATTGTTACCGTTGTGGCAGCTCATGGACATCCAGGCATAGTCTTCAGCCACTGCAGGTCACGGTACCTTCACACAAGTTCAAAGGCCATCGAACACTTATCATGCACATGATCCTAAATAGAGTAATCCTACTTAAATGTATTTGAAGATAACTTTTGATGAAATACCTCGGATAACCTTGTCGTAATTCTGAAAATGTAATAATAAAATGGCTGCCATTTAGGCGCTTGAAACAAACATGGTCTCTGACTTGCTTGTATGATGACTGATGTAGCTTTTATTTGGGATGTTTTTTTCCATTTTGCACATACAAAATCTGATATTTTAATTTGTTGTATGGGTCCATATATAAAAAAATACCTGTTGAACCATATGAAAATAATATAATAAATATAAAATTTGAAAATTCGATAATCGCAAGGAAACATATTAATCCATTTCCTTTGATGAAAACTTAACAAATCAAGGTTTGTTGTATATTCAAAGTCTGAATTTTGTACAAATATGATGAGGTATTTCATCCATAATATTAATATATTCATAAATTAAACAGAAGACGAAAGTTAAACAATCGCATTCGTAATGAGTAATACAGTAATGCTCAAAATATACGATTCAACAAAACTATTCACTTCGGTACAAAAACGCAAAAATACCAGACCTGTTGTATTTTGAATGATTCATGTTTGTATTTTTGTTTTTATAAATTAAAGGCAAAAGTGAATCATATAACTTAGATATAAGGGCCAAATGTTACATCATCATACTGGCAGATAGTCAACAAAACTATGAACTGTCATAGATAACATAGAACCGCCCTAGTCAAACTACTAATATTTTGACAATGACATTGTATTGGCTCGCCGCGCCATTGGCTCGATAGGCCAATAGTGAAACGGGCCCTTTACCCAACCGACTCCTATTTACCGTCCTAGAAGGACCATGGATCATATATTCTTTGTAACGCTTGTATCACCATATTTATCGGAATCGGTGAGATGTCCTAAATATACCGATAAATTCCGTTACTCATGACACATTATTAATGTTCTTGTAACCCCATTGTAATATATACGTAAGATAAAAACAGAGTTCCGCGCTTGACATCATCTAGCAATGTTATAAATATGACAGATTAAGTATGGTTGGCTTTATTTTATAGGCCTTGTATACATATATCATTGAATCAGTGAAAGTTAATACATTTCAACTAGGAATATTTAACATTTTATTTTTAACAACAATTTAGAACAAATAAGTTAACCGCAAAAAAATACAATAACATTATTAATCATTACAGGTGTTGAAAAATATATCATATGATGATATAGGTGTCCAAAATTAATGTTTAATCAAGAGAATGGAATAGATTGTTCCTCCCAAACCGTTGGCCACCCTAGCCAAGGTCCCCCACTCGTAGAAGAAAAAGAATGGGCCAATGGGCGCGCGCTATTCGCATTCCACAGACCAATTTGATTTATTTTTGACAACAACTTTTGGAGGGAAACGATGTATTGTATTTTTATTTTGTTGCCATGGACAGGACTTTTTCACAGACAGAAAATTGTACGTTGTACTAGTGTATACATTTCTGTTTTAATGAAACTTTCCACGCTGTTAGTTTTTAATTCGATGCTCCGTTAATTTTTTATGGTGACTATTTTGTTATTTTGTCATCCTTTATTTCATCGGAAATTAACAAATTACCATTCCTCACGTAGCAATGTAATCTTAATAAAATATAATAAATAGTTAAAAGCGTGACATTTGTTTTAAGTAATATTCTTAATCAGAATATTTTTATTATTACTGAAATTAATAATAATATCTAATATTACTGGAGTAAGATTTAGATTATCTGTTCGGTTGTATTTTAATGTTATCTGTTACAAAATAAAATGAAGTGTTACACTCTAATGTCAATATGTAACTGAAATAACGTGGATATATAAATGTATTGACCTGTTTTAAAATATGCAATGGGTATAGACAGACAGGTCTATGGTAGACCGGCCCAATATCTATTGTACAGAGACAAACAACACTATTGTGATGTGAATGTATTTGTATTTATAACATTATAAGGTTTGGTTCAGTATCTTAAAATGGACTATTGTAATGCCGCCTTTTTGGTGCTGGAGACTGTACTGGGCCAAATAAACTTGTTCAGCACTTAGATGGCCCATGGAGTTAACATGACGGCTAATGAATCATATATAACATCGTTCATTTCATTCAATCGTGTTAGGTTCACTAATTGTAACTTTATTGATTTATTATACTCGGTCCATATTCTGCTGATTCACTTTTAATTCCATGACGCGATTTCTAATTAGCAGACTTTTTTTTCTTTTTATGTGACAAACAAAAAATAGACCTCCTGATGGTACGAGTAAGTGGTCACCGCCGTCCAGAGACATCAAAAAAAACCAAGGCAAACCTACATGTTGACGGCCAGCAAAAAGCAGAGAAGACTTTGTGTTCACGTCGAATGGTATAGGGGGAAATCTACAAGCATTTAATGAATCAGGAAGTTCTTGTGGAGATTTTAAAATAATTGGAATAACCAAAACAGTTGAGGCAGATTTTCCTAAATCATCAATTTTTGTGTAATGTAAATAATATAATAATCTTGTAATAAGTATGTATTTTCGACTACAGCCTTATCAAATTGTTTTCATAGCAAAACTCCGAATCGTATCAATGTCACATGCATTGTAAATAATCAGAAAAGCTCTTTATAAGACATCTGTGGAAAAGTAGGCATTTCAAATTTATATTTTATTTTTCTTACATATTCGAGCTATATGCGTTATATGTATTTATACATAAATATATGTACTAGATAAGGTAAAAGCTGGTATAACAACAGAGATATCAATAATTATGGAGTGATAAAAATTTGTCATTGACATAAATAAACATAATCTTTTTTACATAAGTACCCACAAATAACCATAATATCTCTCATTATATGTAATTACCAGGTCGATATGATATATACGTGGCAAATTTAGGTTCTTTATTTACACTTTTAGAATTGCATTTTGTGGACCCTCGTAACTATCAAGCAGAGCTGTATTACCGTATAAGAATTTGAACTTCAGTTATTGTCATTGTACACATTTCAAACGATAAACCAGATAAGATAAGATGCTGAGATTCTATGCAAACTGATTTCAATGCAATGACTATTAAGGACTTTTAGCAGTTTTCATCTTCCTATCCTACGTCCGATTTTGGAAGTATTCGACAAACTAACATCTCAACTTTCAAGTTATATCCAATCCCTGCTTAATGAAAGTATAAAATTAACAAACTTCCTCCCACTGGTTTATTATTATAATAACTAGGTTATACAAAGGGCGTAGGTACTGAATGCCCGTAGCATTCTCTGCCGGTAATTTTATATTCATTTATTTTGTTGATCGCTTACAAATTCACACCCCAGCTGCAGGATTCTCTGTGTTGCGGGTCGCATGTCCACAGACCGCAGTCTTTTTATGTCCAATTTTGGTACAAATTGACAAATTTAACTGAGTGCCTAATAATGATAACAGAAATGGGCGGAGGCGCGATGAAAATCCAGTGCAAAATGTCGTTGACACTAAACAAGGAGCCGTGAGATATGCAAATCGGCCTTGAAGATCCGATAGCAGGTCGATACGGCTGATACGCGCGATACCGGAGATAGTCGCGATCTGGGTTCCAATCGAACGTCCCAAATGGTTATTTTCGTAAGGGGGTCATGTTTCGTGGGCACGTGTGTAATAGGGTTGTCAGCTCTGGTACTTTTTTGTTTAAAATATTATTTTGTTACTGTATATAAACTTGCTGGTGTAATAGTATTTGTGTTTATAGATTGGGTAGAAATATTTAGTATGATGTTGCTGCAAAAAGAGATTCATAAGGGTATATTGATAAATGCATGCATGATATAAATTAACTTGAGTTTGAATATTTATTAGATATTGAATGAAATCAGTAAGTTTATTGATATTTTCTATAGCTATATACCAACTAATTTTCAATAAGATTGATCAAGTAGTTATTAAATTATAGTGGGAGATACAGACGGATACTACAGATTTATATAGTAGCATAGATATAGAAATAGCCTATTATCTACGCAATCACTATAGACTTAGTGTCATTAAGTTCAGTCAAGCCGTTCTTGAGTAATAATGGGACATACAAATAGGCAGACAGACAGATACTACAAATTGGTGTAGTAATATAGATAGATAAATACATGATATACAGCATAACACCATCCAGAATAACGGACCTTTCAAATCGTGCAAGATTTTTTCAATTAGAAAACAATTTTTCTAGAGATTACCCTGCGCACGGGTACACACAGATACACAAAATTTTCACTTTCTGTTTATAATATTAGTATAGTTTTAGAAAATGTAATTGATAACTTTATCTCCTATGTTTATGAACTATTGAAAATAATTCTACGTTTATTTCAAACCGGAGTATATCCAAAATGTACAATTATTATAGGTATATTATTATATAGATATATGTCAAAATTAGAACTAATCAACGATTGATAGTTTTTAATATTTCGTTGGCAAACCTAACCTTAATGTAAAGACATGATTGAGCCTTCCTCAGCTTGCAAGCATAATAATTGTAAGCGGACTTCTTACAGTTGACAAGATTTGTCTTTAAAACGTTTAATATTCTACAAATACACTTAGGTACTTGTACCTACCTCTCTTTAGTGAACAGTCAAAGAGCTTTTATGATTATGTAACTGATTTTATTAAATTAAGTTCTAGCGGGCCGACATCGTTTGGGTTCAACAATTAATTGTTATACACATATACTCAATATATAACCCCTGTCCACCTGGAACGATGTACCATCCAAATGGTAGGGTATTTTTCCCCACTGGCTCACTACCGTCCTTCTAAAATCGACAGTGAAATGTTTCATATGTTTTTCGGTCGCAATGTCGGAAAGCCAATAATAATGCCGGTAGACCGCTTCGTTTCCGATCGGTAACGCTTCGGTGATGCCTTTGGTGTGACTGAAGTCTATAGGCAACGGAGACTTACCATCAGGTAATACAAAAACAATTAGGTCTGCAATCCACAACCTAACTTGGCTACCAAGATGATCCAAAATTTAAATATTCATAGTATTTGAATACATACATATATCTCTAAACATTTCGTTATTATTTATTAAGTGCCAGGAACAGACAGGGTGGAGTGTACAGCGCTAGGTTTATTCTTGAATCTAAGCATAGCTTCCCTGCTAAATAACAGTCGGGACATGGTCAGGTGTATTCTGTTAAGTAGTTCGCCACGGCACAGCATAATCTCGACTGTGCTCGTGTGTGGTGGCGGGGTTCTTTATTTAGCTGGTTATCTACTATCTTCCTTCTGGAATTAAGCGTGATATATTTGCAAAGTGTTTTGGTTAGTGTTGAAGAGTTCGTTTGAGAGCATTTCTTGTAAGGCGTCCGAGATATATTTGGTGTGAACGAGGTCCTTGGCGGCAGTGACTACATCCTATCAGATCGTCCGTCTGCTCGTTTATTTTTTGTAGATGAATCTATTAGCATATAACACATTATTATTTTCATATCATACAACTAGTGGTTCTTGTATAGCTACTAAAATAATATAAATGCAATATTATCGTATAATGTAGAGTTGGAAGTATTGGCAAGGACGCAAGAATGCGCTGGTTCACTGACACTTAGTTTCTTTCGGAATATATCACATAAATTACGTACTTTTAACAGGTTAGTTTCATGACGTATATGTTTGCATCATTATCATCATCATCAAACATTGTAACTGGGATAACGCTAAACTCGAGTCGGTGAGTGTCATTCCACTGTACTAGTCAAGAGCGGATTAGCTGACTTTTTAAATCTCTGAAAATATTATGGAGATTTATAAGGTATGCGGTTTGCTTTGTGATGCGTACCTTTTCCAAAATATGTGAAAAATGTGTGTATGTTGAAAAATTATAAATACGTGTAGAGCTCGAACGTGTTCGGATTAAAAACCAATGCTGTTATTATACGTATGCATTGGATTTTATCTTAAGTTGGAAATTATGAGGTAGAGATGTATTCTGGAAACCTTCCAAGATGCATCATCAAAGCTGAACTCTACATACGCTTTTCATGTCACGTGCAGACGCACCACCTTAAGTAATCTTCACCGCTCAACTGTAACCCCAAAGTTATCACTGACGAGTTTCCGGTCAAGAAGAAACCGGAAAAACCGAGATTTCTAACTTACTCCTAACTAGCGCTGCAATCGGAATACATAAGTTATAACCTTTCATTGTTTACTGTAGGAGGATGATAGTTAACCAGGCAGGTTAAGTAACTTATCATCCTGCGGGTACTAAACTGGGTGGTAGTTACGGGGATAACAGCTTCCAACAGGAGAGTCTAAGAGCAGATTCCTTGTCCGTTCTTCAGCAGTTTTAGTTGCAAACTTTAAATGCTGTTTAAATCACATATTCAACATTTCTCTTTCACTCGCTAATACTTTGCTTACAGCTTCGCCGTTACATTACAACCATGGGCTGAGGTCACCATTTCCCGTCAGGTGACCATTCAGTGCGTTTGCCGACTGTTACTTAATATAGAAAAAAACGGAATACTATCGAGTTATTACTATACTACACCTCCATGTAACCAGCACTGGAATCTTAGGTTAAATAAATGTATTAATACTAACTAGAACATAGTATGAAATAATGGTTTTTGTGTGACCGTAATAATCTCAAATATTATTGTCTGATTTTTCATGCGGTTTCCTCTAATAGATAGAGTAACCACGAGAAAAATTTGAGTGTATGATTCAAGAAGTCTGATAAAAATACAAAACAAATGGCTTGGGTGTTGTTGACTATACGTAAACGTAATGATCGCGCTTTCCGATGCGAACCCGAGGGAGGGTTTCTATTCAAATTATTATGTCAAGTATATTATAAATCGTATTAGTTAGATTCATGTACCTGTTGGTTTAGCCTAATACTATTAATAACTGAACTGAACTCTGCAATACTATATATATCTTACACTGCCTCTATACTGCAGTATTCGACCCAAAGCCTCCAGACCGAGTAATTTAATTTTGCCGAATTTCGACATAGAGTTGGCTAGACAGAGACATGTATACGATTACTGGCAGGTGCGAGCGAGATCGAACAGTGTCGTCTTCCTCTGACTGCACTCGTCTCGGATTCTGGTAGGGTATGTGTGTCAGCGGAGATTAAGGATAACTTTGGTTAAGTAAATAGAGATATAATTAAAATATATAGCTGATTAAAGATGATGATGTCTTTATCCCACAGATAATGTAAGACATCAGTCATTTACCAGCTCCATTCCAATTACGAGAAGAAAACTCTGAAAAGGTTGGAATAGACATGAACTTGGAAAATTGCGAGAGCAAAATTATGATGCAAAAGCAAGGTGTCGAGAATGAATTCATGAATGAGTTGGCATACTATGAATGAGTGCAGTATAATCAATCTTTTTTTATGGTAATAGCCGACAAACGAGCAGACGAGCCACCTGACGGTAAGTGGTCGCCGTCGCCCATGGACATCAGCATGGACATCAGCAAGACTAAAGGTATCACTGATGCGTTGTCGGCCAGGAAATGAGAAGGTAAGAAATAAAGTACTGGCTCAACCTGTTGTCCCCACTTTAGAAGAGAAGCCAAGATCCACTTACGGTTTACTTACGTTAAAAAACCAGAGTGAACATACAATTTTGATCTGTAATGTAGCATTTCAACTTCAAACCGAATAACTTTTTGAAAAACGGATGTTAGGGTCTCCGTCACATGATTTTATTTGAATTTATGGAATTAGCTGTACAATACTAATTATTTTAATATTGGTTATGTGCGATGTGCATGAACGATCTCTTTATACTGCGTATTTTTAAGCCATATTGAAACGGCCTAGAATACTAGCCATGCTAGCAGCTATGCTAGCAGAACAGGGTATCGTAAGAGGCAACAGAAGCCAGCCTGCTTGGTGATTGGGTTTTGCGTAAAGATTATATTATCATTAAGTCATTAATATTATTATTGGTATTATTATCTTTCCGTGAAGCCTGTCTAGTTAGCTACCACCCTCCTGCTTGAGTTAGCTGCCAAACGACTCGTCGTATTCCAGCTGGTGGCTTGAGAGCCAGTACTTTCTTTCTTTTTTTTCTTCTCTATTTCTTAGCCGACAGCATATCAGTGATACCTTTAGTCTTACTGATTTCCATGGGCGATGGTGCCCACTTATCATGAGATGGCTCGTCTGCTCGTTTGTTGGCTATCTGCGTTAAAAAATATCAACCATTTTTCTTACACATATCATTTCACAGATCTGATTCCGCCGGAATCCAATCCGAAGCGTATAGGTTTTCAGCTAGGGTCACTACTAAGCTACTATTTAGTGATTAATTCAAAGGACTTTTATTTTTGTAAATGGATCTCTACTATCAGAATCTCGCAATTACTGAGTCGTCGCTACAACAACGACCATACCCCCGCCCGACGACAGATTGAGCGGAGGTCATTGACCCGCGAAGGCTGTATTGCAGGCACTTCCGTGTGGAGCGGTAACTCTGCTAGTTTACCTGGAGCAGAGAGAGAAGTTTTGCGGATTATAAGTTCAGTAGCAAGCGCGAGTAACATCGTTAACGTAGATGTTGTGTGTCTACTTCTAAAAAACATTAATACCCCATACAATCCTTCATTTGAATATAGTGGCACTTATCGGATTCTAGTGCAGACATGAACTATCGATAAAACAAAGTCTAATATAAATTCTTCATTCTAATGTAATCCTAATATCTTAATTTCAGTTGACTAAGTCGTACAATAATTACACGGTCATTAATAAACATACCAGCGACTTTGCACGTATTTGATAATATGATAGAAAGTATAATTCCAGTGTATATGAATATACTGCACTGGCAAATCTACATGAGCGCTTCCATACTACGTATGACACGTTGCTAATGTTTTAGAGGTACTTGCTGATGGGCTTACACTGCCTCCCCGATCAGGAATAGCAAGATTTTAGTAGCCAGAAATTTCACATAGCTCGGAAACTCAGAAAGAGTAAAATGTCTTTCAAGATTTACCCCTTTACAAAAAAAGCCTTTTTAAGCTTTATAGGTGGCCTTTGATGACAAAAAAGCTTCCGATACCAGAATTATTTCATAATGCCTTCACCGATCCGTGCCGAAGCAATGCGGTGGATTAGGCACAAAATACCAGAAAATGCCCACGCTCTGCAATAGCTCGCAGTACGTTAATGCTGAGCAGTTTAAAAACTAAATTAAAGCTTTATAAATAATAATCCAGTGCATTAATCTTGCGAAAGAAATGTATGAAGGAATTTTGACGGATTGACATTAGCGTTTTGACAGTGATTAAAATTAGTCATTTAATGACACTACTATTCTAATATTTAATAATCTGCAACTGTCAATTCTTAGAAAATTTCAGTAGGTTATTTGAATTTATAAAATAAACTTTTTACACGCAAGTCTGTTAAATAAATTCCTTTTATAATGATTGTGAAAAGTCATTTTGACTTCTGCATGAAACTTTGCCAAGATATGTATCAGTTTATGGATAAGAACATTTACAAAGTAATAAACTTTTTATCTTTATTTTTGCCACGCAGTGACTGTCTGTAACCGAAATCAACTCTCCAATTTATGGAATATCTTGAGACGGATTTAATATGTGTAAAATAATAATTAAAGGAAGATTATTGACTTTTGTTACAAAAAACATCGAATCAAATGTGTCCTGACATACGGACGTAGGAAGTTAGGATGAAGATTGATTATTTATAACTATTATTTAAATGTTTATATATAGTGCATATGTAAATAAACTGTTATCAACAGTTCAATTTTTTCGGGTCATGAGAAAGACAAAATGCTGTGACTTTAACTTAGGTGAGATCGTGAAACATACGTGAAATAATTATTATCTCCAAATCTTAGATTTATTCAAGGGATTAATTAATAGGTCCTGTTCATTATGATCCCGTGTTTGGATATTGTTTGGTTCACAGTTTTTCAAATGTATTTTTTTAGATGATATTAAACCATTTTGAGATCTTGTTACCGAAACGTTTATAGCTTATAAGGTTTGTCTCAATCGACCTACCTTCATGCGATTCTTTTAGTACTTTAGTACTTTCACAATACATCAAGCATATCGCTGTTTGGGCATTTACTACGAATATGGATATGATCGACGTTAGAGGCATTATTAGAAGATAATGTTTCTTGATCCCCTGACCATAATATTTTTACAGAAACTTCTGCTCGGAGACATAGTTTGCAGTGACAAATTACAATTACATTACAAAATATTTACTTTATCATTATCTATCAATATCCACCTCGTCCTATGAGAAATATATATTTCATATATCCAATAGGAGAACTTATGTCCTCAATTATTTCCCCCTCCGTGATATACTCATTTTATATCACTTGTTCTTTTTTACGGTAGAATATCTATTACCTATAGATAAACTAATTACCTTGCAAATTGAATGTATTTCACGGTATTTCTTACACCTTTAAACTATAAATCGTACATATGTATATGACCATATAAATCTACAGTGTCTTAAATGTACAGAAAATTAAATTTTATTGTCATTAATCGTGATAAATAATTGTTTTATGACTCGCTTACCCAAATTCTAACATTTTCGAAATTTTGTTGGTCTATTCTTGCATCTTGATAAAAATTAGTATTGAGGAAGAACATGTGATTGCGCAAATGATAAGATATTGTATTCTGTGCAATAGTAACAGCTAATTGTACAGAAAAAGTTACTATTGTCCTGTATTAAATAAGTTGTACGTTGCATGGATGCAAGTGAAAGTGTGTATTATGTAAGTTACAATCTACAAAATAATTAGTACGTAATGATGTTGGTGTATCTATTAATAAAACGTAACATTGAAATCGGTTCTGGCTATTATTGTTATATCTTACATCGGAGATTTTCTAGCGACAACGAAACATCCAACACTTGGATTGGTCGCTTCTCCTTAACCCTTAATAAATCTGCTGAATTGCTGCAGCGTGGTGGTATCACCAGTCTAGATGCATATCTAGACTTACTTAATTACAAGGACATTGACAAGCCATCCAGGTAAATATTAATTAATTACTTGTTTAATAGAAAAAGCTACCTACACCTGGTACTTGCAAAAGTTTAGTAAATTGTCACTACTATCTGCTGATGAAACTGAATGAAACGAGGTTGGCTTTCGAAAATGGATGGAGTGCACAATGCAGTTTTCGAGTTGTAACGGTGGTACACCAATAAAACAATGGTTGCCTAAGTTTTTAAATTACCAGGACATCATAGAATTATAGAACGAATAAGTACGACGTCCTGCTATAACTAGTAGATAAACTTGTGGACACCATCTCTCTTCCTCTTTCGTTTTAAGACCAGGACAGACGCTATCGATTGGGTTGTGGCGAATCTATACCCATCCTTTTCCTTTAGATAATCTTCATAGTGCATGCACCGTTGCTAAGCAACCAGAATCAACAGAACAACAAAATTGTTGCGAATTCAATTTCGTTGTGCTACATATCACCTATTTAATCTATTCAATGTTTGTACCATTAATCTATTCACCGTGTCACCGACTGGAAAGTTATTGTATTGGAGGGTACAATCATGAAGATGAACACTGAAAACTGGTGAAAGCCCTTAGTGTAGACATTATAATTATAGACTTATTAATTAAGTACATTTGTACTCGTACCAAGTTGTATAATTTTGTGCACTTACTCGATCAAACGTTTTTATACATTTTTTATTTAATATATTCGTGTAATGATTTTTTTTTAATTTAAATATATAGGATTTTTTATCAATTCCACTTATGTATAAATGAAGAGTTTTATTTCTATCGAGATAATACATTTTAAGGATTCAATTTAAAGGATATTTTTACGACACATTATTATTACATGCCAATACATGTTTGTTTGATGTATAAAATATTGATGTATCCGTAACAATAAATAAAAAATTAAATTATAAACGGTTTTCCGTCATATCATCATTTTAATGTGGGTGTTACTCCACAGTGGCTTTTATAAAATTACGCAAAAATACATGACCATTTACAGTCAAGTGTGTCCCGATTACATCAACAATATATATTGTCAAATTAGGTGGTATAGTAGTAATAAGTCAAAAAACATTGAATACATATTAACGATTACTACAAAAAATAAATCCAAAATCCGACAAAGAAAATCTGTCACGTCTGCCCAGACTAGGCTGGCATTTATGATGGTAAGGCCTTATACAGAATAATATATGCCCATAACCGCAATTGGCCCGATGAAAAAGAATCAGGTATTTGGGTTACTGCTGAACTGACTGATCTGATCCTCATTATGGTACAACTTTCTTATCAACGATTGAGGAAATGGTGTTAAACTTTTGTTCAACTAGGTTTTGTTAGTACAGAACCTTTTAAAGAAGGATAGTTCCTTCTTTCGTAACGTACCTTATCTGCCTAACTAGCTGTCGCTACGTTATTGAGATGATGTTGACTGTATTACAGTTCTTTAGTTGAAGAGCCAATTGTGAAAGGGGTTCGTTGTTTTTGTCTTTACTGGCAACATATTATCATCATCCTTAATATCGCAGATGTTACTGGATGGATAATCACATTGGGGGCATAGTGATCTATTACCAATAGATACATGAATGTTATAGGTTCCATTTTAATAATAATAATAAATAAATAAATAAACGTTTTCACTCTCACACCCCCCCTCCCCCACTAGGATTTCCTGTGTTGCGGGCGGCATGGACAAACACAAATATGACGTTACAAACACCCATGACCCGAGAAGAAACATTTATCTGTCACATTAATGTTTGCCCCGGCCGGAAATCCAACTCGGGACCCCTCGATCGGCAGGCAGGATCACAACCAACTGGGCTATGGGGTCGTCTAATGTGGCTATAGAACGGCTACTGCTTCTCATAACAGTTCTCATCACAGAGAAGTGATACAAGGCAAGTATATCCACTTTACACATTTATACGTTATTTAGCTTGAAGAATAAATGACGACCCATGTGCATACGTAAAATTGGACGTATCGACGTTAACACATTAATAGGATACATGTTTAATCGAGCAACCCTAAACCCGACAACTAAGGCCGAGCATAAAGAGTACCGGGCCCAGAGTCGATCCTTCTGGTACTGAATGAAAAAAACAACAAAAATCAAGACTTGCTCTCTTATCAATTATTCTCTGGCCGGTTTCATGCCTGTAAGTGAAATGGGGGCCTTCCCAATCCAACATCCACCTTGTCTGGCAAAGAATAAGAGTTATAATCGACGGTTACGGCTTTAAAGGCCTTGGCAAAGACAAAAGTGGGGTGTGGTAAAATTATGCTGTTGCTAAGTGACCCTGTACGTAAGCACTTTAAGCGCACTGCTGTAATGTAAGTTTAAAAACTTTTGCTTCGAGTTATAAGGATAAGTTATTATTGTAACGATTTTTATCACGTTGTCAATGTGACTTTCAAGTTATTTATTTAAGAGGTTTTCATAAAAATTAATAATAATTGTTAATCATAGCATGTTAAAAACTAGTAACACAACCTCGCTTCGCTTCAACGCGCGTTGTTTAGGAATTGTTCTTTTTAGTTCGGTAGATTTGAATCATATTAATTTATTACTATAATTTTATTTACTGGACTTTTAACAGACTGTTCATATCAAAAATTATTTCCTATCCTGGGGAAACAGATCCGTTGCGCAGGACAATAATATGTTAAATTATGACCCATAATTAAACTATAAATATTAATTAACATCCAAACTTGTCCAGTAGCTTCAGTGTGATATTTGTTCAGAAAACCAGACAAAAATTAGAAAAAAATGGTTTCCATATCGATAACAAAGCTTATCTACATTAAATTTCCAATAACTATTCCATATAGAGATTTGATCTCATTAGAGTTTTCTTATTAGTTACATATAGTTAAAAAGGGAGAAAACGCTTTTGGTGGTAAGTGAGAATGTACTAGCACCACACACATACGAGTCTGTAGACTTAGGCCCATTTCATCAATGAGATGACACGACAAAACATTTATTTTAGTGGGGTATTTATTTTATATATCCCTCGGGAAATATTGGTACACTTTTAGATAATCTGGCTTTGTCTATTTGTACGCGTTTGCGTCTGGGAGTAAATATTGTAGAGCACCATCGCTGTCACTGTGGAGCGGACGTCGACGTATTAGGACACCACGGACTCTCTTGCCAGCGCAGTGCTGGTCGCTTATCGCGCCATGCGAGTATTAATGACGTTATCCGTCGGGCTCTTGTTACCGTCTACGCGCCAGCTTGCTTAGAGCCGAATGGTCTCGCACGCGACGATGGCAAACGGCCCGATGCGATGGTTAATTCCATGGAGGAGAGGTAGAATGTTAGTATGGGATGCAACCTGGGTTGACACAATGGCACCTTCTCACCTCCAGGCATCGTCACGTGGCGCGGGGGCGGCAGCAAACGCCGCTGAAAACATCAAGCGTCGTGAATGTGTTGGTTTATTGGATAACTATACATTTATGGCATTTGGTGTTGAATTGGTTTGGTGTTGGGGCCATGGGGTCCGAGTGCTTGGGATTTTTATAAAGACATTTCGTTCGGTTGACGTATCTGGTGACCCGAGAGCTGGGATGCATTTCGCCCAAATAATTAATATAGCCATTCAAAGAGGAAATGCTGACAGAATTTTGTCAACCTTGCCCAAGAACAACGATTCTGCAAATTTTTTTTTTGTAGTTTTTTTTTTTATTTTCTTTTTCTAAAATTTTTCTACTTCTTAGTTGTATATATGTATATTTTAAATATTACTTACTGGAATAAAAATAAAAAAGTTCGTTTCATTAGATACATAATAGATTAGATTACCAGACCCCAAGAAATATTGTAAAAAATATATTATATATAATTATCATTATTGATATTTATAAATACATCTATGCTTGTCTGGGCCGTTCAACGGTGACACCGTTGTTTTTGTGATTTCCCATTGAATAGTCATCACAGATCATTACTGTCTTACTGTTCTCCTCTCACAGTGTGAGATGTATGAACTGTTGATCATTTTAATAAACTAGGAATTGACAGACATCAAATACCCTCCAGAGATAGGTATACAGGTTAACTCATGTCGTTTTTCACCGATCCAACTAATATTTCTAACAGGCTATAAGTTGGTAAAAGGTCAGTGTCAAGTTCTAAAAGGCACATCATCCATCCATCCATCAGCCTTTGGAGGTCCACTGCTGGTCATAGGCCTCCCCTAACTTGCGCCACTCTGACCGGTCCTGAGCCCTCACATAACAAAAAGGCAGATAAATGTAGCAAATTAAAGATGACAACTAAATGGCGATCTCGGGTCTTTTTATTTATGTATTTAGTTAGTTTCTTTTAATTTATTTATTTAGTCTTAAGTTTCCAATAACATTTAATACCTTTTTACAATAGTTAACACAAAAGTTTAATAGGTGCAGCGTGAATATGTCACTAAGAGCAATGCATATATTATATTGCGTTAAGAATCTATTAATATTTTTAGAATTATTATTAATATAATTATTTGTATATTTCCAACAAGTATATAAATAATAATAATTATACTTAATTAAAATGTAAAATCAAGAATCGAGATCAATGTTCGAAGCAATACTCGTAACTACTTATCTACACTTAAGTACAAATGCATTACAATATCTAAATCCTGATTTAAAAATGACATAGTACATTAATATTTTGTGGACATTATAACGCAGTCTTCCAAACTATTTAATAATAAGTGATTCGATGACTAGCGGAATACAGAACATGATGTTGACCTGTTGAGGCGGGTCACACAGAAAGTCAGCATTTTTACATGCTAATTATAATTCTATGATATATATATAGCGATAGGATTACCTTCACTTTTTGATGTCGAAGATCTGAACCATACAGACGGCTTAGAGGATTTAAGTGTGAGGATTAAGGTGCCCTCATCCACCTACCTTCCTTTATCGCACAACCCGCAAAAGGTTGTGTGAACCAAAGTACCGCCAACGACTTCAAACGATTGTTCGATTTTGGTGAAATTTGTAATAGTTATAATGTAATCAGTGCCGGATTTAGATGAAAAGAGTCCCTAGGCTATTCCACTTATGAGACCCTTTCAATTGTCACCGTCGACGTTTCATTGTTTTTAGGCAACGTATGTGCCTATACTTTGGGATCATCTAATATATACAAATGAACAGACTCAGTGAGCCGAACGCTTTGATCTCAACCAATACATTTTCATATTTGTTTATTATTCGTATGCGTAGAATTTTTCCTTATTTTCGGTTTACTGTTTTAGTATTCACTGTTTTTGGAATACTGTAATTTTAATTTTGCTAACAATTTGAACGTAGGCCCGTCTTGATCCGGCCGTTGATGTGGCCGTAGGCTAAACCCTAGTTAGCCTATAAGAAAATTCGTCAATTTCCACTTTTCAATAGCCGAGGAGACCCTCGGCTTTACTAAAAATTCGGTTGCATTAATATTGTAATTTTTCATTCATTTTCATTAGCCAAATGACAAAGTAACAGGGCTAGTAATTCGAATTTATTATTATATGATATTCGAATCCACACCCATACATTTACAAAATCAAACATTAGATTCGGAATATACGCCTTAAAATTGGTACAAGTACATCTCAATATCCCAAGGAGTTCAAAAGTTTATTGATTGATCATGATTGAACTTTCAGTGGCACTATCTATACTAGGGATGTTATGGATATGATATTTCGGATCCGGATATGGATACGGATATATGAATCATATTTTACCGGTTTC
>DWPT01000853.1:0-21272 GCA_018251895.1 Agathymus mariae mariae
TCGGTTACGGTTTCGGATATATTTTTATTTCGGATATCCGATAGTTTCGGTTACGGTTATGGAGCTCCATAACATCCTTGGTATATATACATATGTATATAAGTAAGTAACTAAGGTAATAAATAATATTCGAAATATATAACAAAATAGATAATATATTATTATTCATCATAATAATTTCTTAAGTACGTGTGTCATAATTCCAAATGATTTTTATCACAACTCGATATTCCCACAGCTCGGCGCTTCCTGGACGGAATACGAAATGCGCACATAACGGAAATTGTGTACACCACACTCTTGAAGTTTAACTGGCTTTGATACAACGCGCTAGATGGTAAAAGTAAAAACTTGTTGAGTGAGTTGGGCCATTGCTGTTTTTTTTATTGAATAATTTATTGATCTGCTAGTTCAAGGTCAAATAAAGGTCAAACAGGGCACTCTATTTTCAGACGGTGAGGGGATCCTGTCGTCCAGGTGGAGGTGGAGGTGGACTGCGAGCGAGGTGGTGTCATCAAGTGAACGTGATTGTAAAGATTTTATTTTTTAATTATCCAATGGGTTACGTGATCTGTTTGTCCATGTCTGTTGTGATACGACAGGGATCTTCGAGTTGGAGCAACCAAAGGAAGCACGACTTCGATTGTTAAATCCAACTTATTGCAACCCATGAAACACATTCATGTTTGGATTTGGAAGACTGATGTTTGTCTGAGGGCTAGCACCATGGACGATGACGGGTAAGACTGTATGCCCCTCAGTATTGGGTGGTAGAGAGATCAGCGAAAGGAAGAGAACTAACGCCATTACTTCATCTATTTTGTTTCTTCATTATTATGTCATCAGATTATCATCATATGTAAATCCTATGAAATCTCGCACCCGTCCAGATGACACTCAAAAAATGACGAATCAATCTGTCCCAATTTTTGAAGTCGGTTGAAGGAGAAGACTTTCTATAAGACTCAAGTGACGTCAATTGCGATGCGACCTGACACTGGATCGTTAATATATAATGTCTCAGAAATTGAACCCAGGAAAATCATCCGTCAGTTACCGCAGCGGAATAAGACAGGCACGAGCTTTGGGTGAATGAAAACCTTCCAATCTCACAATTGAATTCAAAATCACGGAAAGCCATATTGAGAAATTGTTACGGTCTTCAACGTTGAACGATAACCGACTTTATGAAGTTTGTGTTGTGAGTTTTTTCACATTGGTACGGAAAGAAAGGTTGGAGATACTTCATTCCGAAGCCGTCAGCATAAAAGAGCCATTAGCGATGACATAAGGACCCAAATGAGTGAGACCACATACCTACGAGGTACTGATGTCAATTTAGTTTAATCTTTTTAATTTAGTTCATTTCAATGAGACGGTAATTGGTAACGCGTTAATGCAATGTGTTAGCAACATCTCTAAATTAATTTACTTGAGGAGGATAAGTTAACTTTTGTTAGCAGTACGACATTCAACTAACAAAATTAATGGATAACCTCCAAAAAAATACTTCGATAAGTGCTGCCCTTTATGACATTTGAGGAATAATCGACCCACGTCAGGACAATAGATAGATCATAATTTTGACATGTAAACGTTTGGAACAGACTATAAGGACTTAGTTTACTTCAATTGACAATGGCTAGTGGCAAAATTTTATGAGCAATTCTCTGCTCAAGATGATGCAATGGGTAGCGATTGTTTTCGTTAGATAACTTGCCACTTGAACGGCCACGAGCTCTTCTTAGCTGTGGCTTTAGCTGTATCTGCTGCTGTCTTGAAATTGTCAAGTATATCGTTGGTTATTAAGTAAGGTCCACTCGCTAGTTAGTTACCAAATTACCAAATTGAATCACTGCCCAGGGTTGTACTGGAAGTAGCCGAAAACCACGGCCTAGATCGGGGTCATTGCTAACACGCCTATTGATTTGCTAATACAAATTTTGTCAGTGTATTAAATACCGAGACATTTTATTTTATACAGATATTATACAGATTCTCGGTTGTCATATAATATGTAAGTCGTTTGTCACGTAAGTAGCTCTCATGAGTTTGATTAGTATAAAGTTTATCTAAGCTTCTTAAGGTGTCCATTACAAGTTTTATTATTAATATTTGTCGTAAACCTATTGTACGTACGCAAATACGTATTTAATGACTGAATATTGGCAAGGGATTTTGGATCGAAAGCACCAGTTAGTCAGTCGAAATTTGTTTGGCACGAGGATCTGTGGTGTTTGAATTATGTCAATAGTAAATCAATGATATGTTTCGTGTATTCTGTATTGAATTACCTCGCGGCTTAATGAGATCGTGTTGCAGTCGATCTTCAGAGTAAATGGTAATTCAACGCGAATAAAGATTGAATCGTTGTTAAAACAATACGAATTTGAATTAGGTTTACTGTAAAATAAGATAAATGAAATAAGAAGACGATAGATATGGTGTTTGAACTTGTAAACGCAATATAATCTGTACTCTTAGTCGATTATATTGATATTAGTTGATCTGTGGTTATTTTTCTAATGTCAAAATGACTCGGCTCTTACTGCACAAATATTCTGTTTTATTTTATTAATATTTCTCAATAATCCAGTTTACTCGTTTTGAATATAACCATAAAATTACTAATTAGTGATGGTATCTTGGAAAAAGATATTGCCATTACGTTGAACAATTATTTTTAATTAAGAAGGCTCAGTGATGCGATCCACAGATTACTTTATTGTTAAAGAAATGATAAGCGTTCGTGCAGTCACGTTGGTGTAAAGTAGATTTTGCAGTCCATGCACATACATGCATACTACAAATTCAGATTTAATATCAAACAAAATTGCAATATTTATTTTTATATTGACCGTAAATAAGCTCTTTGCTTTAGCCTTTTCATTTGGATGAAACAACAGAATAAATCATGTTACATTAAAGTGAACCATTCAATATGCTGTATATTGCCTTATATCCCAGCATGTACTTAAGAATGGTTAAATTTGTTTCTTAGACTTATCTACCTTTATTATTATAACAGCAAACAAACAAGTAGACAGACCTCGTGATGGTAAAAGATTATCAAGCTCCTGGACATCAGTAAAACGAGATGCGCCACCAACGCGTCACCGGCTGTGATCGAAGCGACAAACCTGGTTGACAACTGATTCTTCAAAACCAACCGAAATACTTTAAAACGTTTCACAGTTGATTTCTAGAAGGATCTAGCTAAGAAATCAATCGCCAATGTATCGGTCGTTTATGTTTCAGTACTCACTTACTTTGACCAGGATGATGGCCTCCTTGCTCAGTTGACTGACCCTGCCTGCTGATCTTGAGGCCCTGTATTTGCATTGCTTGGCTGTTTGTAATGTCTTTGTGTTCGTCCATGCCACCCGCAACAGTGGAAATCCGTGTGCGGCGTGTGATTGTGTGGACGTTCTGAAGATCACTTGACCAGGGATTTAAGGGCCACACTATAGGATGGACACAACCTGACACTGAATCTTTTGTATGAAATTTTGCTGCTGGAATAAATGAAATGCAAACGGTGGTGTTGCGTGTCAATGGAGAATTAATTAAGCTCCAATATCGCACGATCGACGTTGACAATAGCGTCGTATAGTAATCGCTGTCATTTACATTGCATACAGAAAAACTGTTGCTCGCGGTACATAATACGCTGTACATATTTAATTTAACCTCAGACAGGTTAGCGAAAAAAATTGTAAAGTTCAAAAAGCTGTTTGTTTTTTAGCTCGCGTTCGAGGTCGTTAGGTTCAGTACTGACTTGGTTAGGGTAAATGCACAGTGTACGACGATATTGTTTTTAAACGATTTTTTCATCTTGTTACTGATAAACTAATAGATAGGGCAATTTAACTATAGGGTAATCGATGATAAGTAGTGATTGGCACAGCGAACATCTGTATTATCAAAGTTTTTACCAACGGGTCCCTGGTCTAACAGAGATCGAAAATCTAACTTGGTCACCGGTTGTCTATGAGGTGTAAGAGGATCTTTACACCATCGAGTTGAACCCAACATCCCTTGCTCGTGGAGTACTCTCCGGTTGTTTTAGCGCGTCCTCTGTTTAACTACGGATGAGGTTATGATGCAAGGTTCATTAAGGTATTGCATTGAGTGTTACAAATCCCAGTGACTTCAAACGGAAGGACCTGAATTGATTCTGCCGTCTGTTGCTCAGTACGGTTGCACCACGAGTTAGAGTGGTTGTCAGCGTCAAGGATGGTTGAAGCTTCGATTATAAGAACAGTTTTTCTACGCACATTTTCAGAATTTACAAATTGTATATTTGTCAATGAATGTATGTATTATTTATTTATGGGCAGTATAAAATAATATCCACTAAAGTTTCCGTTATAAAACAGAACACGCTTAGCGAAATAAAATTAAAAAACTCAGAAGTCTTCGGAGCCGGCATAGGCCAGAAATATGAATAGAAGTGTCTTAAATTTAATTCACAAGGAATGAAATTCCCCCTTGATCATTTGGACAGAACGCAAACATAAGATGCCATCTTATAGACGTAAAGGTACTCAAATCATAAAGAAATATTATTCAGCGAATATTATCATTGTCATTGGAAAGAACGTAATACACGGAAATATTTTATTCATTATTTTCTGTGCTTTTTAAGGTCTTCCTGCTAACAACATATTTAATTATGCCAACAGATTATATTTTTCTTGGATTACTTTAAATAACTACCAGTTTTTATAGTTACAGACTTGATCAGATAACCGAAATAACATAGCCTTTTCTTTCAAAAATCATTTTTTGTAAGAGTTAGGAAAAATCAATATGGAGAAAAATATTATATCACAACTATTATTTTTTCACGCTCAATATGTTCTCCAAAAACTATGCCTTAAACCAAGTACCTGTTTGTCTGATTGTATAGCCCGTGCTCGAGAACCAGTCGGTCATATTAAGCTCACAACCAGTCTAGGCTACCGACATTACCTATTGTGTGAACAGTATCAATGTTGTATCATTGACGGTCATTACACGCAAACTTGTTTAAAAGTTTATGATCCAAGCTTTAAAAGTAGGTCGCATCGAAACATCGTATGTAAATTCCATTTAAAACCTTAGGGATGTAAGTGAATTTAAATTTAATCGTAATTACATTATTGTAATGTCTTACGCTTACCTTTGTGTACTGATGTACTTGGGGGAAGCATTTCTAAAGTTAGTTTCTTAGTGGATGTCTATATTAAAAAGTGCTATTTACTGTGAAACTTCTGGCTTCAGGTATTTAACTTAGAGTTGCTGAATCCGTCAATTAGAGCTAAGAAATTTGTGTATTAAGGCTATTAACTAATCTATACTGAAAAAACATATTTTTCTAGAGACACTAAGTTGCTTGAATGTGTATATACCTTAACTGTTCGGTGACTCAGCAGTGTCTCGTCCCATTAGTTTGCGCAAGTAACACTCACACATCCAAACTTAGCCTACATCGATTACGTAGCATCTTTGTTTTCGACTTACATTGCTATCTTACAAAGCGGATCTCGCTCGAACCTGGAACTTACCAAGCGATGGATGGTGAAAAATCAAAGTTTTGCTATACTTTTATTTGTAAGTATGGTTACGGATGTAAATTCTGACACCTGTTTACAGGCGTGACGTGTGAGCTCATAGAGCGAGACTTGATAGAGACATTCGTGATATTTTTTCTTAAACACACTATGCATAATGTATTAGCTTTCAACGTTGTTTAACACTAAAAATCACCAGAAAAGTTTATAAATAAAAGATGTTTTTTTATCGGTAAGGATACTCACGATTGGTAAACTGCACGTTATCTATATTTTACGGTTAAATTTTGAGCCAGTTGCACAGTTATACGGATTGAATTTTAGATTATAACTATATCGTGAATACTTGTGTAACAATCCACTTCAAAATCATATATAAGATTCTATTCTATCTATCTATTTTTATATTAAGTTGTTCAACCGAACGTAATCGAGGCAGGCCGCTACTTATGTTATATTTCTGTACCCCTAAGTTATACATATATATAGTTATACATACATATATATAATCCTTAATATAATAAATTGAACAGTAATCTACAAAAAACTAAAAGCATTAATTAATATTATTATCCTGTTAATTGGATTAGTGTGATAGACACCGATTAATTGGTTTCTTTAAGATATATCTTGCTCATACGACATTTTACTGTTAATGCATATTCAATACCTGGTTTTACTTTATGCAAACCGGTCAAATGACTTAATTTAATTACAATACAGTAATTTACGGGTGACTTCTAAGTATAAATTGATTATGTGACAGAGAAACGTTGCATCATTTTGTTTTGAGATTTATTTTAATTAATGTCGGTTTTAGCAGGCGCAATATACGTAATCCAGTTCTAATGAGAAGAACTAAAACGGCCACACTGAGTGAACAGACGGATATGACGAAGTAATAATCGATTTTGTCTCTAGCTGTGCAGCGCTAAAAAATCGATATTAAATAAATCGAAGCGTTTTCAGGAGTATAAAACAAAATAAAGAGTGTAATTTGAAACAATTTTGTAATTGTGTAAATAATTTTAGGGTTGTGTGTTTATTCCATGAAATAAGATATTTTATTAACTATGACGTGTCTCTCTGCCTTTCACACATAATTTCCTCTGAATCTACTATTGCAGCAATATTTAATTGAAATTTTTCTTTACTGATCGAGTATGCCTACGTCTCGAACGTATCGCTAATCGAAACAACCTCGAATTACGATACTATTTTTTTTTATGATTAAAATGTTGCCAGTAACATGAGTTGTAAAAAGTGAATCTTGGCATCGCACATCAGCGTCGTAATGCAAGTGTCAAAAAAGTCACCGATATCCGTGTGAGTATTGAAACGATGCACTCAAACCAGTTCTTATTTTGAACCGGCAAACATAATCTAAGTAAAAGGCTGCAAAATTGGACTATTGCAGTCTGTGTTCCGACAGTCGATTATACCTCGCATATCCGACTTCGTTCCCACGGCGGCTACAAACAGGTTATTATTAAAACCTACTCGTCGCAACGCTGCAATTTGAACTTTATTTTTACGATATAAAGTTTAATTTGCAACAAATCGTAAATTGGATACTTTGATATGGAGTCAGACAAAACAGACTCAAATGCGTCGAGCACTGAATTCAAATTTCGAAGCAGTCGCCGAAGAAGAAACGGGCCAGAAGAGCAGAATTTGAAATTCTTATTTCGAATCATCGGTGAAGGATTTTAAGTCCTCTCTCAGTTGTTTGAGAGTTTAACTCGCGTAGCGGTAAAATTTTATTTTATAGTAGAGATATAACTAGCGAACATATTAATAAATGCTAGTGTGTGCACGATACTTGTTTAGTAATGCTATCTTTAAGTTAAACGAAAAAATTGAATTTAGAATGAAAGAGAGTCGCTTGAAAAAGAATCATGTTTGAGGTGATTGGTGTCAGATGAATCACTCAATTCGAAAGTTTATTTCCTGGATTCATATACACACATGCACATCTATCAGAAATATAAAAGGATGGATTATTTGGTAACGGCAAGGCGTTATACACCTTGGAGTTCATATCGTAATTTTTAGTAAGTCGATCTTGCGGACGAGTGGGACGAGTTTGAACCAAGACGCCCATTTATTTTTGAAGTTAAGCGTATTAGAAATTATTAATCGCTTGTTTCCCTGAGCAACAACATCTTCAAGAGACCTACATCCCCGAGAGATCTTTCTGATGTTGTTCAGTTTTGTGAGGTCCACCAATCCGCGGTGACAGCGTGAATTGTGACCGCTAACATTGTGAACGCGACTGACCACCTGTGGGCTGGGCTGAGCTGGGTGTAATCTCTAGTTTATTTATTAGTTATTTCGATTTTTAGAAGACGTTGGGGTAATGATTTTATGTAAATACTTTTAGAGTATTAGATACTTTAACATTCAATCAATGTTGTATTAAATATAACCTCGTCTTTATTAGATGTTACAAAACTATTAGAACCTATTGTTAAAATGCAACGACAAAAACTTATCCCAGTGACGCCTTCAATTCTATAGTAATTAGTTGTACTTAACGAAACATTAAATTAATCTATACTACTATATAAATCTGTAATCAGTCCGCCTGTAAATTCCATTTTTGTCAAATTTCATGATAATATTAGTTTCATGACTCACTCATATCAATTAGACAATTTTGATCATTTTTATTTCTCTATACATTCCGTCATAACTCAAAAACGGCTTTACCGACCCTATAGGGAAATTGGTATGTAGTGAGAACACGTGATTGCGCAGATGATAGGTTATATAAAATGTCAGCTAATCTCATAGACGTTTAATCAAGGCAAGAAACGTACAATTTTGAATAATCATATATATGTATATATTATATGTATATATGTAGATAATTATAATTGCTGAACTCGAAAATGGCCTCTAGTAAATATATAAACTTTGTTAACAGCCTAAGAGTATGTTTAAATAATTATGCACCATTTTGGGAAATACGTGTTGGCAAAGATATTTATGTTTGTATATACTTTTATTTATTACCAGCAGCCTGCCGCCACTCCGGTTGGGTTGAAGAATTATATACCAACACGAATATAGCCTATGTCCAACCAAAACAATGTATCTTTGAAACAGTACACGAATTTTTCAACAGGTACTGTGGTTCCAGAGATTACCTTCTTCATAACACATATCTCCCATATATACAAACTGACAAAATTTGCACTCTCTCCTTATATTATTAATATGAACTAGCGGCCTGCCTCGATTTCAGGTTGAATAAATATTATATAGCCTGTCTATAACGTCTAAAACGGTAATTTTTTTTTAGATAGGTTGGTTTCGGAGATTGCTTTTCGCATATATACAAACTCTAAAATAATAGTATAGATATAGATAGATTAGTATAGATATTCGGATGTTTTCTTTGAAGGCACATCATACCTCGTGTTCGCAGACTTTTACAAACTAGATTAATATTCATTTAAACAATACATTACCGCAATATGATGCTTTATATGATCAAATACACGCTCTAGGTTTTTTGTGTTGCCCCTATTAAAGACACTCAAATGATATTCACGACAAGACCTTAGAACAAAATGTATTTATGTCATAAATGTTTGCTTTGTTGGAAATAGACCCTAGGACCCAACATGAGTTCACTTCACTACCAATACAACTTTATATATCTATTACTATCTATATATACTATCTATATAGAGTTTTATAAACTGCTTTTCCTGTATGTCTAATTAGTTCAATAGTTACTTGATAGAGGATTTGAATAAATAAAAACGGAACGGTTATAATTATACAAATTAACTTAAATGAAGTTGGATTTTAATTATACACAGCTACATATTTAATTTTATTGATGTTAAGGTAATTTTGAGAATATCTTAGATGATCATTTCTGGTTTCGTTCACCATACCGAGGCATAATTCATTAGATTTTTTAAATAAATTATCTATTATTATTTTTTTAATATAAAAAGATGATTTTTATAAAAAAAATATCTATATTTTTTTGCTGATTTAATTTCAGTCAATGAATAAATCTATGTATTTTGTTACACATTTTTTTAACTTAGTTGCCAAAAGCCTGCCGTCCACGGCACCTGCCTCAAACATTTACATAAACAAATCGTCGTTTGTAATACATTAGTCTGTGGTTCGCTTGCATATATGCTTAGCTTTTAATACTACTTGACATTTAGTAAGTGGTCACAGTCGTCGGTTTTACCGCGCGTGGGTCGTTCATATAGGTTTTGTTCCATTTTTATGTTTTGATCGTAGAGAACAAATTTGATTAGAGTGCTTACATCCACAATTCGAAAAAAATACTTAACTTACAATACCTACAATTTTAAGATGTGATTTCAAACTCAAGTTGTATACATTTAAATTTTGGCACGGTACGTATTTTGTATGGCGTACAATATTTAAGTCGTGATTCCAAATTTAAAGTTTATATATATATATATATAATGTTATATTGTATATAATTGTTTATTATTCAAGATAGTATTTAATGCTGGCGAAATAAGCATTCGAAAAGAGAGGAGTTACTTAGTGATAACAATTAATATGTGAAAAAAGTATTTCACTTTTTTGTTGGGAGAAGGGAGAAACAAGGGGAGAAACCTTAAAAATATAATCGGTGTCATTAACACAGACTCTGATATGTTATTGTTTTACTTCCTCCATCGAGTAATAGCACTCTTTTTCGGGTAATAGCACTCTATTTCTTCCACACTCGTTGACTCTTTGCAACTCTCTGAATATGTAGATGGTCCCATATTTTGATTTAATTTCAGTTAAAAGCGCATCTGTCAAAATATGTTATCCAAGCTATGTTTAACACAATATATTGCTTGTCAAAAGATTAGATCGGGTCGGACTTGATCTGTATTTAGGATATGAACTAATCGATACAAGTCATTATTTTGATATAGTGCAAATTGCATCATTAATAACAATAATTAATAGTTCGCTGTAATACATCATAAGATTAAAGAAAAAAGTTTATTTATTTGAATAAGTAAAACCATTTAATTTATCGCAGACCTTGAGTGTCGGGTTGTTTAGAATTACGAAATTCGTGCTGCAATTTTCGTGAATGCAAATATTAAATACTTGCATAACGTTTCAAAAATAATATGACGTCGGCTAGCGTGGGAAAACGCTCTTTGATTACTGAAAGTTACTCGCGGCTCCAAGGACTAAAGTCTTTTTATAAGACAGATAGTTGATAGAAAATTCTTAATTGAATTTGGACACAATATCACCAACTACAAATATTTTTTACATTTACAAATAGATAGTTCGATAGAGATATGATGTTTTATCAGAGTGCAACCGATGCAACAGAACAACCGCAGTGCAACCTACAATCCAGGTCAATTTCCACTATTCATGGTACACCATTACCACCGAACGAGACAATACTGCTAGTCTCCTGTCCGAGGCTTTTGGGTTCCGTATCATGTAGCTTCAACTGTACAGTGATTTTTAAATCTGCAATGATTGGATTAACGTCTTTTGATTGCTGTGTTGGAGTGCTAGTTGAAAGCAGCCGGACGTTTCAGATATACGTTGGTAATTTACCATCATGTGGTCCGTGCAATCTTTTGTTGTTTATTAACATAGAAATAATAAATGATTTACTTGTGGCAATTGAAGACCCCGTAGTCCAGTTGGCAACGACCCTAACTGAGGAGCGAGGGGTTACGAGTTCTATTCCCGCCGGATTTAGTTCTCGGGTTTTGGGTGTTTGGAATGCTATATGTGTGTATGTCCATGCCGCCCGCAACACAGGGAGTTCTAGTGTGGGGTTGTGAGTGTGTAAGCGTTTATTTGTTTACAATTTGCTTGTTTGTTTTGTAAAGTTCCCTTTTTCGTTGCGGATACATCTACTTTGAATATGTAAGTCCATCTGGACCTTGTCAAATTAGATTGTCGTGGGTAAATAATATGTGAACACCTGTAATGTTTTCATTCATGAATGAGCAAGATATATCAATTTCAGCCCAGCCGCCGTCCTATGAGAAGTCATGGGGGGTAATTAACTCAGCCCTTTTCCCCCTCCAAATTGTGTACGTTAAATTGAGTATTTTTTTAAAACTCGACAGTTTATGGAATTTTAATAAATTGTTAATCCCCTGTTTAAATCCTTTACTGCTTACAATATTTCTTGTTCAATTAAGTTTAATTTGTTTTAATATTCATAATATAGATTTAGATTAATTAATTATTAATATGAACCCCCCAAAGTGTTTGGCTGCTCCTGCGTCACACCTGTTTTAACCTGGACCCATGTCGAGCTTGTGGATACATATGCATTCTTGTAGCATAAATCATTCATAAAGTTCCTGGATTCGTTGTTTTAACAGAGCAATGGAGCGTTCTCCAACCCGTTGCTTGTACGTGACGTGAACTTCAAAACCGCAGCTGTATTTAGTCCGAAACTTCGCAGATAGTTAAATATGGTAATTGCGACAAACGTTTACGAAATTTTAAGCACTTGAACTGTTGTGTATTTTGTTGGTTTTTATATATTTTTTTATAATATAATTTGCTTGTCAGTCGCGCTAAATTTTCTTGGAATAATTTGAAGGGAAAATTATAACTTTGTAATAACCTAGCAATGTTTATAACTAGGTGATCCAATAACGGATATACCGTAAACAAACGATGTTGATGGTTAACTTAGAAGGAGGGTGACTTCTCAAAGATGAATAAAGTCTGTCAATTTTTGGCCTTTGGCCTTAACCCTTCTAATAAAGTCAATTTTCACTCTCTCACTTTCTCTCTCTCTGTTTTTGTAAATTACTTAATAGATTTCGGCATATTTTACACTATTGTTTTCAGAAATTTAAAGAAATTCGTAGTTGAGAAATCTTGATCTTGCGGGTGTGTTCAAGTTCGTTCATCAAAAACTTAAAAGAGTAACCCTTAAAGTTACATACCTAATTTATTATCTATACTACTCGTAATATTATAAAGAAAGAACGCGAATTATGTGAGTTGTGTACGCAGAGGGTGATCTTCCGGGACCACTGCAAATGTTTGACAAATTCGTTTACCATTTGAAAGGTACATTATTCGGGATGAAAATAGGCTATATATTTTTAATATTATATTTATATATATATGTTCAAGCCAATTGAAGTCGGGACTGGTAGCTAGTATTCTATGAGATGACTTTGAAAACTTCTATCTGTTGTACAAATCACATTTCAATTATAGTTGTCGTTTATTATAATGATAGGTAATTCAACAATAAATCACGCGAATCAGCCCCAAGGATGTTCACGGCACGACACCGCTCCGACATCTTCATTGTGCGTACACATTTGTATATAATTCACTTGATTATCTTATATATAAAATTCTTCTGTATGTGCGTATGTCATTACGTCATTTGACGACTCCATAGCCCAGTTGGTAGTGGCCCTGCCTGCCGAGCGAGGGATCCCGGGTTCGATTCCCATCCGGGGCAGACATTACTGTGATAGATAAATGTTTGTTCTCGAGTCATGGGTGTTTATTATGTCATATTTGTGTCCGACCATGCCACCCGCAACACAGAGAAGCGGGGGTGTGAGTGTGTAAGGGTTTTAAACGTTTATTTTATTGTTTCTGAACGGTTGACCGTATTTGATGAAAATCTTTATGTGGTTAATTAGATCCCCGGATGGTATGATTCGATTGGACCTGATATAAAAAAAATGAAAAATAAAAATAAAACGATTGTTGTACCCGCTGACATACAGGCTAGGCAGGCCAACACCTGCCGTGGTCTCTAATATAAATATGATAAATATTTTTTTTTCATGCTTTTTATAATTGTTTATTTTTTTTTATCTCAATCATAAATATAACATGACTGTTATCAACTATTATTTTATGCTTGTATGCAGAGTGAATAATAAGCTTTTATAAATTAGTGCGTTCAGCATCTTCAATTGCATCACCACTTACCGTCAGGTGGGAATGTTGTCAAGCATTAACACATTCTATGTAAAAAAGACATAAATAAAATATAGTAACGAACCCACGGTAATGTACAAGTGTACAAATAAAAACGTAAACCGATGTTCACACACCGACAATATAAACATTTTGTAATCAATATCTAAGTATTTTTTCTCAGCTCACAAATTAAATAGCAGAAAATCTACAGGTACATCTAATTGGCAGACCGAGTCACGTTCAATGCAGCGCCATTACAATTGCTTCAGCTCCCATCGTGACATGAGCTTCAGTAATTACCGTGTCGCGTTACGTCGGTCGGTGCAATAAATAATGGTTTCATCGGGTCCTCTTATAACGGACTTAATGACATTGGATTGCTTCGTACAGCTGTTATAAGACTTTGTACAGTTCATGCGAATTGTCCGGTCGTGATATTATTACAAAGCATCTTTATAACAAGTAGAAGTAAATAAGAACCATTGATAAAATCATTCGTCTATTTGAGGTCTGTGCTTAAAAGGTCACTGGCCATGAGCCATAACTAATTATGAATATAACTAGTGTGGGGGTCAAAAGATTCATTCAATCTTGAGTCCAAGCCAAGTTTACTAGTTCATGGAATACTCTGCTGAACTACAGACGCGGGGCAGTATCAGATCCCGTTTTATGATCCACGTTTTGGTAAATGCTCATTACCAAGGACGTCTACAACACCAAGTGTGTCATAGATGCGTTGCCGGACATGAAGGAAATAATTCGATCTGTTTCAATCCGTAATCCTATTGGACAAGTTTTAATAATAAAGCTTTCTTCGTGAATCCAGGTTCTCTTTACAAGTACATGCCTTATTATGAAATCCTACTCTGAGAATAAACTATATAATAGTTTTCATTAGGGGTTTAAAAAACAACATTGTTATTCCATATAATTGAACCTTCATCGTAATTCACATGTCCTAATCTATGCATGGCAAAAAAAACCGTGCAGTACTTTTAATATTATCGTGTCCAGCGGCTGGACTCCAGCCAAACATACAGACAGTGATATATAAACAAACAATCACGAGCGACAACCCTAACGAGGTGATAATAAAAAACACATCACACAATAATAAAACACTTCAAAACAAACTGACTGAGGAGTCAGTGTTTGTTTGTTCAGTCATTCGGTGCTCGGGAGTGAATGAAAACATTGCTGTAAATCAAATCGCTGAGCTATTGTGTTGTTGTTTGTACACTGTCGTTGTTGTGCTCACTCAGGCAGCTCACTGTTGTCAATGTCGTCGCAGAGTAGGAGAATGTAGAGGCAAACGGTGCTCTGTAAGGAGAAAGTGGGTTTTGCGTGTTAGCGGCCGTCTGCAGAGTAGCAGTCTTTTCTTCTGATTAGGGAAGCTCCAAGGTCCAGGTCAGATGCGTGTAGAGGGCGTTAGCTCTCCAAGCAGTTTTGTTTGAGTAAAAATTTGAGCGTTTACGAGCTTCGTTGCAATCGTTCGGCTTTCGGATACGGTTATTTCATTTCTGAGATGTTTCGGCGGTATAAGGATTTTGAATACTCAGCTGTTGGCCACCAACCAGTGTCGAGCTCCAGAGGTTATTAATTCGGGAGTCGTAAGCGGGAGCGTCCTCGGTCAATGACTTTGGGAGGTCATACGTTATGTAATTAATTGAATATTGCTATTAATATTGAAATGAAGTACGTGGGGTGTCTTGTTCCCTCGAGACCTAGACCTCTCCCTCTCTCCTCCTTTCGAACAGTGCTTGATAGATACAAGAAGAGTTTCTGGTATCGCAGTAAGCATCTAATGGGTTGAAACCAAGTTTTAAAATATGTGGAATTTTGTAGCTAACACAATCGCCTTAGATAAATAAATATAATACTATTTACTCGTATCGTACACACTGAGTCGTATTGGCAGTAGTATAATAAACTAACATTTACAGCACACACGGCGGCCTCGTTACTATAAAATTACCTCTTTCAGAGAACCTTTAACCTAATCTATATTCAACCATCTTTAATTTTTAAGCTCTGTAACATAGAACTTGCTCTGTGACTCGATGCGTCACGAGCTCGTGGGACAAGTTGTGGGCGGGACATCTTTGCCTCCGTGACCTGCGCGGGACACATCAATGGCCTCTATTTGGTTTTTAATTGAACTACTGATATGAATAAAGCAACGATCTTAAAAATAACTGTTTAAAGATTAAGAAATTGTATGGCAGTAAGGATGAGTTGATATGCGTGTCCAGAAGAAACACGGGTGGGCTACATGAGCAACGGAATCTTGGAAAAATGGCAGAACATTTAATGTTAATATTACCATGTATCGTGTATTATGTTTACCATAAAATTTTTATAGCCGATTACCAGACATAGAAGATAAATCTATACTAATTATGAAATTGTAACGGGGTCGAATCTATATATCGAATACTTTTTGGAATTTTCGTCTGTCTGCCTGTCGGTCTATGCAGGTATACATTAATACCATTGAACAAATTTAGATAATTATTGGCATATTTGCAACATATCTTATGGGCTTAAAGAGTTAAGGCTGTTTCTAAATAGTAATAAAATTGCAGAGTAGTCAAGACCCCACTTGCACAAGGAGCCCTAAAGTTGTAGTGGACTTATAGCAACGTCTTTGGACCGGCGTGGGCGAAAGAAGCCGCCATCGTTAACGCTAAATGATGGTAAATCCAGTGAGCGGCCAGAACGTGACCGCGCTTCTTTTGCAAATGTTAAATAAAGATACGATAAAGGGAGTATTCGAATTTGAACTTTATTGAGTCGTAAACATTACTATCACATCCGAGCACAACACAATCTAGGCTGTCTAGTAGTAAAACTTCTTAGGTTTGTGGTTTCGTTTAGGTGCATGATGGTAAGATTTTCTAGGTAACTGGCTAGCAACCACCGGTGTTCTTGAATGTTTGTTTTTAAAGTCATATCAAACAATGATTTTATTGAATTGATATTAATTTGTTTTAAAATAATTTAGGATTATTTTTATGGTATATGGTTATATCTTACATAATAAAAATGCTCTTATTATAATAAAAGTAAAATTTATACCAAAAAACCAACAACAAAAAGCCACAAAATAGAGAAGCCAAACATTTATGAATAATGTATAAAACACGTTCTACAAATTATTTAATCTATTCTGTCAATTTTTTGTATTAAGTATCAATTATGTAAAAAATTAATGTTTTGTTTTAAGTTTAAAGTTTAATAAATCACTTTTCATCCGCATCAATCAATGAAAGCGTATATTCGAACTTTGATGTTTTCATTGTCAAGTTTAACACACATCGCTATCGTGTTACGCCACTAGTAAAGCACCTTATGCACTGTTTGTCCAAAGCTGTCGTTGCTTTAAGCGCTTTTCCGACCGTAATAATGTTATTATTATTTAACAATTGGCACTTGATTTCCGTTAAGCCTGATGACGACTTCAGATAAATTTATACTCAATGTCATTAAAGCTCAACCATCAGATACTTGGTGATGGATACAAAAAGTTAGTTTCAACAAACAAATCTTATGAAAACTTCTAAAAAAATGTGCCACAGTTTTCTACGATTGCGCATAATATTTAATACTGAATGAATCGGTTTGTATTTGATTATATATTACAGACAATATAACGGCTTATTCGAGTCATAGTTTAATGGGGTTGGCCTAAATTTCGGACCTACCATTACCTGGGTTAAGTTTTTAAGTTAAAGGACCTTGGATAGGTCCATAACTAGGCGTTCGAACCCTATTGTACCCATTGTAGGTAATAATAATGTACTATTTTATTTGTTTACCCCGTTTAGACATGCTTTTATCGCAGTTTATATGGTTGTTTGGAAGTAAGTAAAAAAAACACCAGAGAGCCGTGTTTGTGTACTTTTCTTTCCTTCTATGGCGTCAACGCAATCTATTAATAGATAAAATCTCTACTAGACATAAGCCCTGCAACTAGCGTCGTGACTGTGTCTGCGTCTACGTTTGAATCTAACCGCTCCCAGATTTCCTTAGCTCAACAAGGGTTGTGCTATTTTTACCGAATCGTTGATGACCATTGAAATACCTTTGTTCTTCATCAGTCGATAAATAGATTAAATAAAAATTAATAAACATATCAAATCCTTTACCATTTATCTACTGCGATTTGATAATTGTAGCTGACTGCATCATGTCCACCGCGTATAAGGGTAAACCTGATTATGCCAGTATCAGCTTTCTTCGACCTCATTGATTGTAACCTTACAAGCGGTTTTAGCAGGAAGCGGTTGCAATATAAATTACTTGATTTGTATTAGATTCGCACGTGCCATGGTATTCTTGTGGTTTCTATTCTTTTCATTCTGGATCTTCTATGCCAGTGCAGTCGCCCTGAGTAACCGTATTATGATATAGATGCCAAGGGAACTAAGTACTGTGTCGTGCAAAGAATATTGACTTTAAGTCAGTTTTATGGTAATAAATTTTTTTATATCCTGTATTTTTCAAACGAGATCAAAGAACAAAGGTCAGGTCCAAATTTATCTTTTACAACTGACTAATGATTTAATGGCACTAGGTCTCTTCTTGCTGTAGTTTGTAGAGTTCTTTATCCCCTGTTAAACATAAATTTTGATCGTTCTACGTGAGGCTCTGTCATGTTTAACTGGTGCTGATACTAAAATCAGGTATAGTATCAAATAGCAAAAGCAGGTTAACTGTCTCTTGTTTGGCCAGCATCGGATAAATGATATACTTGGTGGTTTGAGTCCATGGTTGTAATATCCGCTTCCTTATGGTATCCACGTTAAGCTACATTGGGAACTATCTCTCGAGCATTAATTTTCAAACATTCTCAACCATTCGCACAGACTACGGGCCCTGCCACACGTCTGTTCCGTACCATGTCCGTCAAAAGACTGCCTCTGTTCATTATAAGACTCCCCGTTCGACAACTACTTCCTCTTTCTACTGGCCTGTTGATAACTACCTTCGGTACTGGTGTGCACTAGACTATGTATTATCTTAATCGAATAGTTGCATAAAGTACAGGTGTCATTGACAAATATAATCACATTGAACATCCATTGACATGATGGTATTACTAAGAGAGTAATAACTATGTAAATAAGCTAGATGGTCTCAGGCCCCTTCTTAATTTTTTTGATAGTTAGATTTAATGCTGACGGCAACTTTTACACGTCAACTGTCAAATGTTTGTGACCTTTTTGGTGTGTTCCGCAGAACACACACTCAACAGGAACAGACACAGGTGGACGAATCTTATTTATTTATTATAGGTCTATTGTAATAATTATACAATAAAGAAGAGCGAGGCCACTTGCCACAAACATATTTAATGAGTGGTTTCAACCACGGCCTAATATTACTGTAATAGACAACTAAAGATTTTATATTTGTATTTTGTATCGCATTCTTTGTGGCCGATAAAGCATTTTTGACGCATCTGATATTAAGGATATCTATACACGCAGGTGACCGTATATCTTCAGTTGGGTCTTCCGTCGAGATACAAAGACTGAGCTGTATTTGTATAATTATGTGCTTGTGTGAAAGTGTTTCCAGTTAGAAAAATGTAGATAGATATATTTTTAATTTTAAAGCAAGTAGCACGTGCCATATTGCGCAGGGGCTAGACAAGAGCAGTCAAGAGTCACTCGCCCTATCTGCTCTCCAACACGTTTGCTGCCGGAATAAAGTGCTAAGCGCGAGTGTAAAGGTAAATGCTTTAGAAACACTTTCGAGGGGGTTGATCATTTTTGTTCTTTTTGAAATACAGATTCAAATTCATTTAATGGTTTAGGTATTCTGTAAATATACTTATGCACGTAATTTTTTGCTTGATTGATTTTGGCTGAACATCTTATATTATGACAAATCAGCTGACTTTTGGCAGATAACATTCAGTCAGCAGATGCAGATAAAGAAATCTAATTCAATGTAATAAGTAAATTAACTTAACAAATGCCTAAGCTATAGAAATGACAAAAGGAAACAATTTGGTGTTTGACGGACAACCTGATAAAAAAAAATGGATTTCCAGCTGCTTTAACGGCCGGTAAGGCTTCTTCGATGCATTTGTTACTACGGGCATCCATGGGCGGCAGTGACCACCAACCACCGGATGGTCCGACCATATGACTTAAAAAGCCAGACTTGAGCAGACAATATTATCTATGTTAAATAATGGTACGTATATAATTAATATACAACTTATGAGTTTTTTGTATTATTAAAGATGCCGCCCATTTTATTGTGCTTACTAATGATAAATGAATCTTATGTTTTTCTGTTTTTCTATATTCATATGCAGTCAATAAAGAGTTTTAGATAAATAAATAAAACAAGTATTCGAGCCAACATTGGGCAAACATTTGCCTATCGACTGCAACATTGGACAATAATTTGCCCCAACGCCCGTCGCTGGAAGCATTGTTTCGACCAATTGGCGATTTCCTCTATTAATATGAAGCACGCCACAGATCTAGATAAAAGTTGTTGGTACAAAACATTTTGACGGTGGCGATGTATATCGGATTTAAGTGGCATACAATGCGATCTCGTGTTTTTGTGGTTTTGTTATAATGTTGGAATGATCGTTTTGAACCTTATTGTGGATTCATCGCGTTATCGACTAACAACAGGTTGCATAATATTTGTGTTTAGAACTGTATCTGTTTTTTAATAGATTTGAATTCATAACATGAGTAATTGTGGTGTATGAAAATATTTAATTAACAAAATTTTAATATTGTAGTATATAGTATAATTAACAAAATTATTATAAATCTGTAATATATGCCTCTCTGTACATTTATTATCTATACGTATATCTATACGTATTTTTGTCAAATTTCATGCTAAAAAGTATTTTTTATGAGATACTGACATCGAATTTGATTTTATTATTTGATTTATTATTTACATTATTTGACCATATTTAAAGTTTTTGTGTCTGTCTGTATGTCCCCTTATTACTCAAGAACAACTTGACCGATCTTAATAAAAAATTATATGTAGTGAGAACAAGTGATTACACTGATTATAGACCTCAGTGAACCCAATGATGTCTAATCAAGGCAAAAAACATAAAATTTTGAATAATCATGTTCAACCCGACCGACTTTGTTCGAAGGGGTCGTAATAATAAAAAAATATATAATAATTGTATCAAATAAAATCTGTCGTTTGGTCCAGCGCCTTGAAAGTCAATTTAGCGCTCAGGAGATTCAGGTTGATATCTTGTATGGTATCAAAAATATTGCGTATTTAAATTTATTATCGCTTGCATCGATAAAATAAAACTGCACGAGGAAACATATCTGAGATCACGATAATTACCAGTTCTAGTTGATGGAGTGGTCATTGCCATTATTTTGAAAGAAAACCAAAGTGTAGCGTAGTAACGTGTTTTAGTGATGAAGGTGAGTAATAAATTTATTTTTAAATTTCCAAGTGGTCTAAGCCCGTGCTTAGCTACAATGGCACTGGTTAGTCTATCTGATTAACATCTTTCAGAAAACTTCATCGCTCCAACATCATTATTGCAACAGTCGAACGAAGAAAACGACGAAGATACTTATTAGCTATTAATTACTATAGAAAATATTGTCTTTCTGTTCCTGTGAGTATGGTAAACGTCAATATTTCCATTTAAACCGATTGGTCCCGCTTATCATACATAAATTAATATGATAGGTACATCAGATTTATAACGAAAGGGTGAGTGAGGGTGCGCGCACGTGC